>JAUTXX010167388.1:0-15454 GCA_032273605.1 Panulirus laevicauda | reverse complement strand
GTGCAGAGAGGGGGTTGCTGTTTCATGTGTGGCGGGGTGGCAACGGGACTAGATGAAGGCAGCAAATATGAATATGTACATGTGTACATATGTATATGTCTGCGTATGTATATATATATGTATATGTATATGTTGAAATGTACAGGTATGTATATGTGCGTGTGTGGGCATTTATGTATATGCATGTGTATGTGGGTGGGATGGGCCATTCTTTTGTCTGTTTCCTTGCGCTACCTCGCTAATGCGGGAGACAGTGACTAAGTATGATCTCAACTATACAACACATTACCTGTCTCTAGTGCTCTTATTCTTTACCTGTCCTAATTTTTATAAAGTTGGATATCACATTCACACCAGAGATGGGGACAAGTACTCCTTCATATAAATTTCTTGCACACACCACATAAAAAATTCTCACTCATCAAAGACTTCAGTGCAACTCTTAGCTATCCCATACATGATTTAGCTTTCTCCTACCATCCCAATGAACTTTACTCTTATGCACCTAAGCTAATCCACAGCTTATAGTTCTATGCCATCTGATATTAAACTGTAACATCTAAATTCTTTCAAAGACATTTTCTTGCATTCACTCACATGGTCTACCTCCCAACACCATCAAAAAGACACCCATCACCCTATCCAATGTATCCTCTGATTTACCTAACAGCACACCATTATCTTCATACATCTGTGGTGATTTCTACAGTTTCAACATGATCGAGCCAAGCACCACTGTCATCTCCTTGAATGCCCCACCAAAAATATATCAAACTACAGTGTTGTCACATATGCCTGAAACACTCCCATACTTATTTCAATTCACTCACTCATACCACCACTGACTCTAAAACATTCATTGCACTTACTACTACCATCTTAAATGTTTTTCATCTAAATACCTAACAGTCAATCAGAACTAATTGCTGTTCTGGTGTCAAACTTAAGGCACTACATCTACACAAAAGAATGATATACATAAACGATAATTGTCACATGAAACAATACAATAGTCATAAGGGATACTATAAAACAATGATTCATATAAGATAATCTATGACACAGCAGACAACTGACTACAAAACTGCAGAGGTTAATTCACAGTTCAAGAAAAAAGTTTTGTTAAATAAATTCAAATATACCTCCATCTTTTTTACATAATCTTACATGTACAGACAACAAAAATGCATCAGAACTTTGGTTCAATGAAATTCATGAGGAGCAATGTTACCCCAGTTCTTTTGGTTGAATCTGTACTTTTGCTTACTTTTTTACTTCTTGTACCTTCAAAATTCCTTTCTTTATACTATATTCTTTGATCTAAGCCTTTGAAAAAAAAAACACTTAAAATTACTTGCTCATTGAAATAATACATGCAATGATAATTTACTTCTTTTGAGATATCTAAAAATCATTCCAGAAGGCTAAAGGGATGAGTTGCCATTTATCAATCACAATGTGGCCATGAAAGAAAATGATAAAAAAGTTAAAGGCTTGACTAACACTGTTAGATAATCTAATAGTTTTGCTGAGGGAAACATTTTACCTGGTAGACAAAAATACACTTATTAAAGGGAAATCCTTATTTTCCTCGTGAGGAATTATCAAAGAAATGCATGCTAATTTTCCTTTAACCCCTCTGGTCCTGGTGCATCTTTTCTTATCCACGCTCACACACTGCAAAAATGAAAAAAAATAAAAACATCTCTCACTAGAATGAGCTCCCAACACTGGGGTGCTTACACTGACAGGAGTCTGCCTGTATCAATATGTCACCAATGCTGTAAGCAGGCTTTCCAAAACATAACTTGGGAACAAATCTTCTCAGAAGCACTGCACAAGAGCAGGGAATGCATATTCCTACAATCACTGGAGGGGACATCAACAAGACTCTGGAGCATGAACAATCATAAATATTCAAAAGATGCAAATCTAGATTTGAAACATGTATATTCGAATCAGACTCAAAGTGGTACAAGGCTGTCACACCCATTCCATCGCAACAGGTAAGTGAATAAGACTCAGAGCTGTATATGACTGCTGTAGCCATTTCAAAACATGTATAACTGAATGACTCAAAATTGTTTATGGCTGATGCAGCCACTCCATTAATCAACAAGGATTTATTGAGAAAAACAAAAATTGCAAAAAGGCTCCACATAAAACACACATACAGTGCAAAATACAAAATAATTATGCTGAAGTACTGTCTATAATGGTTTTGATTTAAAAGCCAAGTTTTAGAACTAAGCCAGATTTTCTGAAGTATATATTTCTTGTAATTAAAAATAACAAAATAATCAGGTAAATTCTATTAACAAAAGATAAGAAAGCTTACAACACAACAGACAGCACACACCAGGAATATAGTAATATTTGATGACTACATTCTGGGATGCAAAACCTATAAACTGCATCCATAACTTCCTATCATGATAGAGAATCACCAAAGTAAAACAGCAATACAAAAAACATGACGACATCCAAGAGGATATATAAAAAATTTTGGCTATAGCATTTGGTAACAATTCATGGGATGCCACTACAAGCAACAATGGCAGTATATTTTACCTCAAGGAAGAGGTGGTTGATTAAAGAATTTCAAGTACATACCCACAGGTCATGTGGAAAAAAAATATGCCAGTCTGTACATGAACCAGCCACAGTGAAAAGGTTAACAAAGGTCAGGTTAAAGTTGTGAAGAAAGTATGCAAAGAACAGACCAAATCTAATCTTTTCCACATCTTACTACTTCATCATATCCCTTCCCCTAACAAGAAGAGTAAACCATATGAATGAAAACTATGTACTTTTCAAGTTCATTTTAGAACAAAATAAATGACTAAGGACACTTACCTTGAAAACCTTTATCTGGCAAGCACACACATACAATCTTTCTAGCCCCGAGCTTGTTTGCTGATAGGTCTCCACCTATAACAAGATATACAAAATATAGTTTGCCTCATCCTTCACTTTCAAATCTGTATCTAGGACTGCCTTATCAGATTTAATGCATGAAGAAATAAGGTTCCTTAATTCATATCTGCAATATTATTTTTCTGAAAAATCTTAAAAGGACATATGACTGACATCAGAGATGATGCCTCTTACCTGTATGCGAAAAGGAACACCTTTCTCCCCACCGTGTTTTTTGGGAGTGAATTCTGTGCTGATACAATTGACCTGAGGAATAAATGGTAAAAGAAACTCTTTTGTGATGGAGAGGGATGACAATAACAGGAGTTCAAAGAACTCAGATATGCATATATATATAATACTTTGACTAGTTATAGCATTAAAGAAGACTTCCATCTGTCACACAAAACAAATTTCTGATCTCTAAATGACTTGCAGGGACTGGAATCATACCTGAATGTCTTTACAGATGAAACTTATGTCAAGAATGAAATCAAAAGTTTGGTATATAAAACTGATATGACATTGATAAAACACTGATATGCTCTAACGAACAACGATACAAAATCATATCAATTTGTACATACAGTACCACACCAACCTTGAACTGAATAAAACTGATAAACTGATACCATGTTCACACAACATACTATCAACATTGAAGGCACAATCTTGTATCAAAGATGCATAGCCAACATCAAGATGTATACCCAATGTACACATATGTTTGACAGTGATTCCTGACCTCATTTTACAACTGATTCAATAGATGTTTGACAGCTGGATTGAAGAAAACATTTTTTACAGTTTAATACAGCTATTAAGCATTCCTGGTGTACTCTTAGGGCCTTTGGAGCATAACCCCAAAATGGCCAGTTTTGGGAACATGCCAAAGTTTGGGTTGGCTACCTGTGTGAAACAAGTCACAAAAAATTTAAAAAGGTTCTCTTCTAGAAACAGAGAGAGGGATGAATGGATCAAAGTAAAAAAAAAACTGTGAAAGCATGTGAAAGTAAAATTTAAAATTTTGAACAACAGTTAAAAGATTTTAAGAGGTGGGCCCCAGTGTGTTAAACTCACTACCCAAAAACTATACATGTAATTAAAGAAGAATAGTACAAATTCCAGCCAGAACATAATATCAACTTAATAAAATGTAATATAAGCATATGCATTATTCATACTCACCTTGATATACACTCCTACTTCCTTTGTTGGGTCCCAGTCAAATTCACACATATTGAGGGATCTTGAATCTTGCTGCACATCGAAAACACCATATGACAATGGAATGTCAACCTGAAAAAGATAGAAACATAAGTAACAAATTATATTCACTCTTTACAGAAATAAAGGAAAAGCATGTAGGTATACATCATGTTATGAGAGTTATAATTACAGATCAAAAAACATTACACCAAATCCTACTTCCATACAAGGTGGCAGCATCAGGAATGGGGAAGAAAATGGTTTCATTGATGCAGAATTTTGGCATTTTATAATTTGTCTGATGCTGCTAAAATATATTTGGCCTGCTCTGAAACTTTCTTTAGTGTTTCCTTTATTATTATCATTATAATTTTTCCTTCTTTTATACTTGTTCACTGTTTCCCATGTTAGCAAGGTAGAATGATGACAAAAAGTCCTCATTGCCCACATCCAGTCTCTAACCATAATGTGTAATGCACCCAAACCACAACCCTCTATCCACGACCAGGCCCTACAAAACTTTCCGTGGTTTTCAATGGCTATTTCATATGCCTTGGTTCAGTCCACTGATAGCACATCACCCTGTATACCATTTCAATCTAATTCACCCTATCCCATGCCAACTTTCATCCTGCTGCATGTTCAGGCCCTTAGCATTCCAAATCTTATTACATCTTTCACCTTGTATTACATCTTCAACCCCCAATTTGCTCTCCCTCTTCTTCATGTCCCCCTACACTTCTAACACAAACATCCTCTCTGTTTGCACCTCACTTACTCTCTACATATGTCCAAAGCATTTTAGCATGCCCTCTTCAGCTCTCTCAACCATATTCTTCTTATTACCCCATCTCTCTCTTTCCCTTTTATTATTTAATCAACCCTCCTCACACCACATACTGTCCTCAAACATTTCATTACCACACATTTACCATCTTCCATACCTTCAAATATACCAACATTCACACTCCAAGATAGTGACCACTTTTTCCAAACATTCTTCAGTGCTCCCCAAACCTTCCTCCATCACCTACCCTATGGCTCATCTTCACTTCCATGGTTTCATTTTTTGCCATGTCCACTCCTAAATATCTAAAACATTCCACTTCTCCAAGTTTTTGCCATTCAAACTCACATTCCCAACTAAAATGTCTCTTTGCACTGCTAAATCTAATAACCTGGCTTTATTTAATAACTTTTTTATTTTTTCATAGTTGTTCACGGTTTCCAGTGTTAGTGAGGTAGCACAAGAAACAGATGTGGAAAGGCCCCATTTGCTCACATCCATTCCCTAGCTGGCATATGTAATACCCCAAAACCACAGGCCCCTAGCCACAACTAGGCCCTACAGACCTTTCCAATGTTTCCTCCAACTGCTTCACATGCCCTCATTCAGTCCACTGATGGCACGTTGTCCACTGTATACCAAATCACCCCAATTCACTCTATTCCTGGCACCAATTTCACCCTCCTGCATATTCAAGCCCCATCCATTCCTAATTCTTGTTTTTTTACACCATCCTTCCATCTCTAGTTTAGTCTCCCCCTTCTTGTCCACTCCATTTCCAACTAAGTTTGAATGTATGAGAGAATGAGTGAGGAGAGTTTGACAGGATATATGTGTCATCAGTGAAGGGGACAAGAAGATGGGAAAGACCAAATTGGAGCAAGAAGGATGGAGGTAATTAAGATTTTGATTGCCAGGGGCATGACCATGCAGAATGGTTAAAAGTATGTACAGGATACAGTGAATTGGAGTGATGTGGTACACAGGGAGTGACCCAGAGCATGTAAAGCAGCTGGGGAAACCAGAGAAATGTCCATGGGGCCTAGTTGTGAATAGGGGACTGTGGTTCCGGTGTCTTGCACATGACAGTTAGAGAATGCCTGTGAGTGAATGAAGCCTTTTCAAGTGTTCTTGGTGTGACTTTGCTTATGTTGGAAACTGTAAAACTGCTCACTGCACTGAATACCCTATGCCACACGATTATACTCTTAACTGCCATATTACCCATCACTGATATCTGATCTCTCTCATTAAAACTACTGATGTGTACACTCGCCCAGTTGCTTCCAAGACACTTGCATCTCTTCCTCATCTTAATCATGGCAGGAGCATTTTTCCATACACGTTCACTCTTCTGTTCTTTCAAGGTAGTGCCAGGACCAAAGGAAAGGTTTCATTCGCTGTCATGTATTGTGTACTGAGACCATAGCCCCCTATCTGCAACCAGGCCCCACAGACCATTTTTGGATTTCCCCAAGCTGCATTGCATGCCCTGATTCAGTCTTTTGACAGCACACCACCCCTATACACCACATTGCTCCAGTTCATGCTATCCTTTGCACTCCTTTCACCCCTTTGCACCTTTAAGTATCAGGCTCTCAAAATGTTATTCACTCCATCCTTCCAACTCTAGTTCAGTTGTCCTCTTCTCTTTGTCCCAGCTTCTTGTAATCTTTGATTTTTACCCACATCAGTGTGGGGCTCATTTTCTTGCACTCTTTATCATATTCCTACAGCTGCTTTTGTCTGAAGCTCTTTCCCTCTCTCTAATCCCTGACTTGGACCCCAAAGATGTTCCTTAACTATTCTTCCTCCTCTCCCTTCAGCTTTGTTTCACTCAAAAGTAGAATACCAAATTTTTTTCTCTCATACATAATACTTATGTCTCCATTCTTCTTGTCTTGCGTACATCGAAACACATTTAAACTTCCCAACCTGAGCCTTTGAGGAGGAGGAGCACTCCTCATCTGGCTCTTTCCTCTGTTTCAGCTTTTACAGGAAGGGAAGGGTTTCCAACCCCCACTTCTGCCCATTTATTTACCTTCTATGGCATGCAGAGGATTTGTGGGAAGTATTCCTTTTTCCCAATCTCATCATTGTTTTCCATACTTTTTTCTTTTACATTCTGTACTTATTGTTTACACATAAACTTATTTAAACACAAATGACATTATTAACATTAACATGAATTAGTGGAAATATATTTTTCTTGTAATATACCAATAACTATACAAGGAAATTTGATTCTTTTTTGTAAAAATGACTGTTATAGTTGCTGAATAAATCAATCTTCTTACAATGATGATGTGCTTACACTTTTCATAACCTCGTAGGGTTGATTATGTTGCATGATGATTATTCCAGTTATGTAGTTAAGTTGCTGGTAATGTATATGGATAAGATTTGGAGCTAGGATTTTAAGTAAGGGCGTGGGAGTGTAAAACCCAGTATGCTATTTAGTACTACAATAGTGGTACAGGGCAGAGTTAAGTGATATGGGAAGGGAAAGCAATATTTATGAAAGTAAAGAATGTTACTGTGATGCTAAATTTTTAAGCATATATTGGGAATTAAGAAAAGCAGTTTTATTTGTTTATGGGCTGTTTTATTTTAATTACATGAGTTTTTTTCATTGCACTGGTATATTACACATATAACTTACTGTTTTCTTATCAAGTTAACACATTAACATATCAAATCCTAGCCTATGAGTAAATTATGTACCTCCCCTGTCTTATAGGGTTTTTAGCAAAATCTGAATTCCACAGCTATTTTTAAATATATTTCTCAAAAGTTGAATGTTCAAAGATTGTACATAGTGAAAAGGTGTGAAAGTATTTACCAGCTTGTAACAATCTGTAAAATAAGGTCAGTGAATATATGGCTGTCCCTTAAACCCCTAGGTATGACTTGTAGGGGGAAATGACTGCGTCATCATATCATACATTCCTTCTCCAGCTTTCCCTTCTGTTGTGCTCTTGGAGCAGTCAGGAACCTGACCATGTCCATTAAGTGGGTCTGCTGGTCATGAAGTGTGTTGTTTTGTGTGTTTCTCTCTGGGGTAAGGCAAGGAGCCTTGTTCCTCAGATACTGGTGTGAGAATCAAGGAGCATTGTTCCTCAGGGAATGGAGGTGGAGGCTAGGAGGCTTGTTCCTCTGATACTGTTTGGTGAAATGAGTATCCACGTTCTGCAGTTACTGGTGGTTGAGGCTGTTTATGTGGTCATCCTCTGCAGCATAGAGTACTTGACACAACCCTCTAGAACAATGGCAGAAACGGACAGCTAATTTCATAGATGGCCACTATTCCAGACACTCGCAATGGTTCACAGATCACTCATTACTAATCACTGATCTCATGCATCAAGATTGCTTACATACTCATTCAGCTGCTCCCATAACACTTGCTACTCATGATGATCTTTCTTCTTATGGCCAGGTCCATAAGCTCTAATATTCACTCATCTCTCACCGTCCACTTTAATTTTTACCCACATCAGTCTAGAATTCACTTCCCTACACTATTTCACTCTCCCAAATGCTTCAGGAGTAGTGCTGCTACTCTTTCCTTAGATTTTCCCCTCTCAGTATCCCCTGACTTTTGCTCCAAAGATATTTCTAAACCATTCTTCCTCTTCTAAACCACTCTTCCCTTGAGCTTTGATTCACTCAGAGCCAGAACATCCTGGTTACTTTCCATAAATATCTGTCTCTCCTCTCATCTCCTGTTGATTACATCCATGCATATTTAGACACACCAATCTGAGCCTTCAAAGAGGATGAGCTCTCCTTGCTTGGATCCTTCTTTTGTTCCATCTTTTAGACATTGAAATATAAGGAAGGGAGGGTGTCCAGGCCCCTGCTCCCACCCCCTTTAGTCAACTATGAAATGCAGGAAATATGTAGGTAAAAATCTTTCTCACCTACCTCAGGGATAAAGAACCTCCCCCCCATACTTGATCACTGTCTCCCATGTTAGCAAGGTAGCATTAGGAAACAGAAGAGGAAAGACATCCACTCACATACACATATACATTCATGCATACATACATATATACGCATGTATATATTCATACTTGCTTGCTTTCATCCATTCATGGCATCACCCTACCCCCACAGGAAACAGCATCATCACCCCGTGTCATCGAGATAGCATCAGGAAATAGGCCTTTAGACAAAAAAGGCCACAACTGCTCACTTGCACACTCAAGCTGTTCCGTGTAATGCATTGATTTTACAAGGTTACTGCTTCCCCGCTCAGAAGTGCTGCTCAGGTCCAAATTTGAGATGAAATATGATCAGTACTAGAAAATGAATGAGTGATAATAGGCAGAGGGGAGGAAAAGAGAGTTGAAGTATGCATAAGAATATATAAGCTTAGAAGTAGAAGAAAGATCTTAGGCTAATATTAGTACAGAACCTTGAGCAACACCACTATTGATGAGATAGGAGGGGGAAGTCGCTCCATTGACAACTACTGTGATGGAACAGTAAGAGAGAAAGCTGCATTTAAGAACAGAGAAGCAGTGATGCCATTTCCCATGTTAGCAAGGTTGCACTAGGTACAAACAAAGAAAAGGGGCTTAATTGCTCACATGCATTCTCTGCTTATCATGTGTAAAGGACCAGAACCATTGTCACATATCCGTAACATAGCCTTACAGGCCTTTTCATGGTTTCACCTGGCTGCTTCATATGTATTTTGCTCCCTGAATACTATATTGCTCCAGATTACATTATCATGTTTATGCTTTTCACCCTTATGCATGTTCAGGCCCAAAGCACTCAAGATCTTTTTCAAGTCCATTTGCCCATTTCCAATATAGTCTACCCCAGGTTGCTGCGATGTTTGATGGGTGAGATATATGGATGATATGCTGGCCATAGACCCAAGGAGACTTAACATACAAAGGATTGTATGGGAGACTCAACACAAGGTGAAAACATACAGTACATAGCAGAGGAGAACAACAAAATGCCATTCTTGCATGCACTCATATGGAGAGGGATAACAGACTGAAATTGTTAGTATACAAGAAGCTGACCAGCATAGATAACTACATACTCTTCTTTTCAGCAGACAGCAACAGTATCAAGTCAGACATAGTGTTGGGTTTCTTTCTAAGGACACTGAGGTCATGTAGTGTGGAATTTTTGTAGGAAGAGTTCAAGTGGATAACAGACGCATTCACAGAACATCAACATCATGTAGGTGAAACAAGTAGAAGGCAACGAGAATCATGGAGAGGAGCAGAGGCAACAATAGGAGTGGAGAGGAGAAAAGTAATTATGCAGTGGTTCAGAGCATCAGGCAAGGAATTTCCACTGAGATATTTTTCAGCTGTGCTTCCACAGACAGAGCAGTAGGATCACTTACCATGAAAAGAGACATATAAAAGACAGAATACTACAGCAGACACAAGTGAGAAGTTCTATAGAATTCTATGGAGAGGATGCAACAGGGCGTGTGGGAGAGACAAGTGGAGGCATGGAAACGAGGACAAAAGAAGGCAGAAATTACAAGAAAAACCATGAAATGACCAGTGCAGGAGCAGCACAGTTAGAACAGGTGGGCCATTTTCCTAGATGGGAAGGGGCACTCGTAATCTGCAAAGGCTTGGACAGACAAAGATGAAAGGCAATGACAATAACCTACATTTTACTAGAGGACAGCTCCCAAATGGTAGCAGGAAGCTGTAGATGGAAGGCAACGTTGGCCAGACTTGTGGGCGGAGGATGGTTGAATGAGGACAGAAAGGTTAGAGGAATTGACCAAACAAGAAGCAGCACACCACAGCAACTGGGAACTTGATCCTAAAGCATTGTAATAAACCCCCATGTCATATTCTCTTGAGGAATACAACTGGCATAATGTTGAGAGTTGAATTCTGATTTGCTGCTCATATATATGTGTTACCTTACATTGTATTACCTTGTTGGTAAAGACAAAATAATGATTAGCTAACAAAGATTTTATGTGCACATAACCTGAATAATGAAGAGTCAAGAGAAATAGTAGGTAATGAGTAAACTTGGGGATAAATGCCTTGGCAGTAAAAACAAGGGGATTTGATTGTTTCATAGTAAAGACAGGAAGGAAGTTAGTTCTTGGTTATTGTGTGCATTGGATGTTTAATGCCAGATCTCCAAATATTTGGCTTAGATTGTATTTCAGAGAAACGGTTCTAGGAATTTCATTTGATAGCTGAAAATGCTTATTCTTTTCACAGGCTTTAGACTATTGTCACAGTATGGGAATAATGCACAGAGATGTAAAGCCTCACAATGTTATGATTGACCATGAGCATCGGAAGTTGCGGCTCATAGATTGGGGGTTAGCAGAATTCTATCACCCAGGTCAAGAGTACAACGTTCGAGTGGCATCCAGATACTTTAAGGGTCCAGAACTTCTTGTAGATTATCAGGTCAGTATTAAGTGTTGCAAAACCTATGTTACTACTTTAAATAGCAGTCAGTAGTAATTGAAGGATTTTTTGTGTTACTTGGATACATTTGTCTTGCATATAATGGCATTCAAACTGTAAATTCAAACAAATGCTTGTTAATAATTTGTAATGAATCATTTTGTACATGTGGGTGAAGGCTCAAATGAAGACTGTCTTCCAGCCTTTCGTGTCAATTTAGCATTTTGTGTAAGAAATAAGGAAAAGTTTATTTCAGCACAAAAGCCCTTATTTCACTTAGGCCATCAAATAAGGGTTGAAGGTGTTTTAGTGAACATATAGACTTTATTTACTAAATCCATCCACCTTTAGCTAGACCATGTCATACTTGGCAAGCTGCTGTGTCACATGAATGCTATGGGGCCGTTGGCGACTCAGGCTTTGTTCATTTAGATAACTGTTTCTTTCCTTATACCTCGAAGCTTTGGAACACTCTACCTTCTTATGTCTTCTCCATTAATTATGACGTGGCACATTTTAAATGACAGGTTTTTCACTTCCTTCAAATTTTAGAAGGTGTTTGATTTCCTCCAAAATTCATAAATACTTCCCCTTGTCTCTTCTCTATCCCTTTCATAATCCTCTGTATGTTTCCATAAAGGCCCAGCCTTGATGTGGACTTTGTCCATGATTGGGGCCTCCTATGTATAAAAAAAATGGTGATGGAGTTCAAGATGATAGTTGGATGTTAACTATTAATCATTTTAGTCATTTCATCTTGAGCTTGGTCCATAATTTCCATTATGCAGTGAGAAGAAACAATGTAAATGATAAGTTAGCATTTTGATGGAACATCACATTCATAGAAAGTTGCATTATAATCTTTATGTTAGCTTGGTCCAGTGCTAGGTGAGTACCTTGGTGGGAGTATGAGTGATGTTTTTGAAAGCACTTGGCTCTTTCTTTCTTTTTTTTCATTTGATATCAAGCATAGGCACAGAGTTATTGGATATTAACATGAACATATGATTTTTTTTACATACTTGCCAGTAGCATGAAAAACAGATGACTGAGCCCTTGAGGGGAAAATCCTCACTTGGTTCCTTGCTTTGTTCTTTCTTTTGGAAAGTAATACAGAAAGAGAGGATTCCAGCCTCTTGCTCCAGCCCAACCCCTCTTAGTCACCTTCTGTAACATGCATGGAATACATGGAAAGTCTCCTTTCTCCCCTATCCCCAGGGATAGAAGTTATGAAAAAAAAATCCCCATACTTGACTGCTGTTTCCTGCTTTAGCCACATCCTCTCACACCCATTCTCTAGGTGTAGTGTAATGCACCAAAACCACAGCTCCCTATGCTCAAGCAGGCCCCACAGACCTTTCCATGGTTTACCATGGGTGTTTCACATGCCCTGGTTCAGTCCATTGACAGCACATCAACCCTGTATGCCACATAATTCCAGTTCACTCTATCCCCCTATGCTTTTCATCTTCCTGCATGTTTATGCCATGATTGCTCAAAAATTGTTTCTCTCTATCCTTCCAGCTCCAATTAAGTCAACTTTTCCCTCCACTTCTAATACATATCATCTTTGTTAACCTTTCCTCACTCATCCTTTATATTTCCAAACCTAATAACCTTACTTTTATTTATGTACAACTTTCTCATTTCACACACTTCCAAACTCAGTCACCAACTTCTGCACTTTCTCGTTTGAATCAGTCACCAATAGTGTATCATCAGGAAACAACCGACTCAATTTTCAAGCCCTTTCATCCCCCACAGACTGTAAACTCGCCCCTCTCTCCAAGTCTTGCATTTATCTCCCCCACCTCCATATCCATATACAAATTTAACTTCCATGGTCAAAAAAAGATGGAAAAAAAAGTCTTTATGAGTGGTGAACTAATGAAATGGATTGACTGAGGACATTGTTAATTCAGATGGCATACATGAATGAAAGAAGTTGTTTAATGGTATAGAATGTTAGAGATGGAGCACCATGTTAATTCAGATAGCATACATAATGAAAGAAGCTGTATGATGGTATAGAATATTAGAGATGTCTAGCCAAGCTAGACAGAAATCAATTCAGGCAAGGGGAAAGTGTCATGAGCAATTAGTTTTGACTAGATCCATAAGGAAGCAAGAGGAAGAAATAAAGAATGAATCATCTCAGACCATAATTCTGTTTAGTCTTTTTCTGAATGGGATGGTGAAGGAATGTAATGGTCTTGGTGAGAGGTTTAGGCCTGCAGTCTGTTGGTTATTGGGGACAGCCACAGAGTTGAATCTTTTACTGGTTGTTGATGACATGGCTGTGGTAGCAAACTTGAGTGAGAAACTGTTGTCTGAGTTTGGGAGTGTGTAAGAAAGGATAGAGTTGGGAATGATGGGATTATTGATAAGGTCATTATGTTTTGGGGAAAAAACATTGTTTGGAGTGTGAATTTGAATAAAGAGAATGTATAGGAAGTGGAATGTAATAGATACCTGAGAGTGGACTTAGTAAGGGATTGTACCATGGGAGCTGAAGTGATCCATATAGTGAGTAAGGAGGCTAAGGTCAAGGGTGCATTTAGGAATGGATGGCTAAGTTTCATATGTTTGTTGGTACAGAAGTCCTGATGGTGTAAGCAAAGGCCATGGCTATAAAAGTACTGAATATAGTAGATGTGTTGGAAATGAAATGCTTGACGACAGTATGTAGTGTAAGGAGGGTTGATTAAGAGATGATTAAGTACCAACCTACAAGTACCTACGACTAGAATTTACCATTACAGCAGGGCTGCCATGTATAGCTCGCTTCTTGTATGGTGAAAAACATTGTTTCTCTTGACCACCTCCTCATCCCATCATATGTTGTGGTTGTTATATATATTTTTTACAGAAGCTACTTATCTATGGTAGTCATGTATTCTAGGTTCATCTTTATCCTCAACCTTAAGTATAATCTTTTGAATGTTTCTGTAGTGACTCCATGTAAATATAGCAGATCGCCATGTATTGCAGTAATAATAACAGTGGTGTGGTAGTAAGAAGAATGTGATGGAGAGAGTTAGAGAGGTCACGATGAACTGGTTTTGTCACGATGATGGTGAGGAGAGGCTTACTAGAGGGTATGTATTTCTAAAATGGAGAAGACAGGGAGAAGGAAAAGATGGAATTGGAGGTGGATAGATGAAGTGAAAGATGCTTTTTAGTGATTAGGGCATGAACATGCAGGAGGGGATGAGGCAGTAAGGGGAAACTACAGTAAGGTCTGTTGGGCAAATTAGTGGATGGAGGTTTCTGGTTTGGTGCATTTTGGTGCATAATGCATGATAGCTAGAGTGGATGTGAGGAAATGAGGCTATTTAATCATCTGTTCCTGGTAACCCCTCTCTCATCCAATCATGAACAAAGGTCCACATCAAGCACGGGCCTTAAATGAAATGTAGAGAGAATTATGAAATGGATAAAGAAAAGACGGGAAAGTATTTACAAATTTTGGAGAAAGTGAAAAACGTCTTGAAATGTGCCAGGTCATAGTTACTGGAAAATTCATTAGAAGGTAGAGTGTTCCAAAGCTTCGACATGTAGGGGGGAAAAAAGCAGTTATCAAAATGACCCACCCTAGAGTTCCTGATGGTCACACAATGATTGTGATGTAGCAGTTTGCCAAGTATTGTATGGTCTAGCTAGTGGTGTGGTCACACAAGCAGCCAACTCTCGGGAGCAAAAACCAAAGTAATATCTATAGAAGAAACAAAGTGAACCTACACTGCGGCACAAGGGGTCAAGTTTGGAAGATAGCTTGGAGCAATTTATAAGGCGGATCACTCTCGACTCTGTCAAGTACGGATGTGAGAGCAGTACTCCGTACAAGGACGAATAAGTAGTTGCATGAACGGAGCAACTGTTTAGAAGAGAATAACTTTCAACATCTGAACAGGACACCCAGTTTCTTAGAGGTAGACTTTGCTATTCCAGTAATGTGGGGTTTCCAGGAAAGAGAGGATGTTAAAGTAATACCATGTATGTTCATTTAGTCAAGAGGTTGGATTAAAGAACCATCAAAGGAGAGATGAGAGTTGTGAGGATTTTTTTGATAGAGATGGATAGAAATTGGGTCTTGGAGGCATTAAACTTAAGATTT
>JAUTXX010167277.1:0-15459 GCA_032273605.1 Panulirus laevicauda | reverse complement strand
CACACACACACCCACACACAGACACACACGTGTCCCCCATCACAATCAGGAGCCGAGAGGTCTGGTTCGACCAACATCTGACGTCCTTACATCTGCGATAACAGTATTACGTGTTTGGGTCTCCACAGCGCGTCAGGTGTAGCCGTCCTGGATGAGATCATCGCCCGTCACGGTGACACGAACCGGCCACTCCTCCTTATCTCACACAACAAAGGAAAATGACATGAAGGAGGAGGAAAAAAAAAGAGGGAGAGAGGGAGAGAGAGTGCGGTACGAAAAAAGGCGAGAGATCACGTCGGTACCAAGGAGATAATCTGCTCGTGAGCCCATTAAAGCTGGTCGCAGTTACGAGGAGGTAGAAATAAAAATGGTCGCTTATCGTGGTGGTGGTGGGGGGGCCGACGCCCGCTACGAGGAGGAGGGAGACCCGGGAGGAGGAGGAGGAGGAGGAGGAGGAGGGAGATATAGAGAGAGAGAGGGAGCAGGAGGTAGCATCTATACACTTCACGAAGATAGAAGAGGTTTTGATAAAGAACGATAGAACGATAGCGGGTGGAGTGATGAGCCGACGGCAGCTACTTGTACACACCAGGTTCTCACAGTGATAGTTGGATTTATCTCCTCTCTCTCTCTCTCTCTCTCTCTCTCTCTCTCTCTCTCCCTCTCTCTCCTGTAGATCCTGAAGGTGCTCTGACTAACACTCAAGAGGCGCAATCATCTCTCTCTTGTAGGTACCTGGAGTCGCCACTCTCTCTCTCTCTCGTGTAGATCTTGAAGGTGCGTGCTCTTTGGCACTTGAAAACGCAAAAAAAAAGTCTTTCTTGTAGATGCTGAGGATGTCTTGGTGGCTGGAGCCTCGACCCATCTCTCTTGTAGATGCTGAAGGTCCTCTGGTGCCTGGGGGCGCGACTCTCTGTCTTATAGATCTCGCAGGTCCTCTGGTGCCTGGAGGCGCGACTCTGTCTTATAGATCACGCAGGTCCTCTAGTGCTTGGAGGCGCGACTCTATCTTATAGATCATGCAGGTCCTCTGGTGCCTAGAGATGCAACCCTCTCTCTCTTATAGATCCTGAAGGTGCCTTGGCGCTTGGAGATGCGACTCTCGCTCTTGTTGATGCTGAAGGTGCTTTGGTTCCTGGAGGCGTGAACATCCCTCCTGTAGATGCTGAAGGTGTTGGTGCCCGAAGGTGCGACTAAGAGAGTGCCTTCGTTCTCGGAAGTCTGTCGCACGTGTGTGTGTGTCCTGGATGAGGAGGTGTGGGAAGATTTTGTTTCGAATGTGTCCTAGGTAGCGGCGCTATGTTCCTGCTGGTGTATCTTCCGTGGACCTGACGGCTGACGCTCATGGAAGGGAGCTGATTTCTGGTGAACATGAGGGAGAGCTGACGGCTGACGCACATGAAGGGGAGGGAGCTGACGGCTGACGCACATAAGTGGGAGCTGACTTCTGATACGCTCGAGGGGGAGCTGACGGCTGACACACATGAAGGGGAGCTGACGTCTGACGCACACAAGGGGAAGCTGACGGCAGGCGCATCAGAAAGACCGTCGCAAACCTCCCTTAAAATGAGTCGAGACAAGCGACTTAAAACAACGTCACTTTGGAAACAGAAATAGAATAAATCCCCTTAAAACTGTTGGAATATTTGGTGAGAGATTCTTGTTAGTTGATCTTCTAACAATGTTGTTCGCACTAAGGTTGTTAAGAGACGGTGTGGACGCCTGGTTGAAGCTGTGAGAGAGGGAGTGGTGGCCTATTGAGGTGTGAGAGTAGTGTGTCCAGCTAACCTCCGAGAGTAATGCCCTGAATTAGTGCCATTCACAATTATCTGGGTTGCTATAATGAAGTCGTCATCGTTCTAAAGAGATACGAAAACGCACGTCTTGATTCATTTGTCTCAAATGGAAGTCAGGAACACGACCAGAGATGAGATTTATATGAATCCGTTTCGTCATTTAGTGTCACATGTGGTATTTTTTTTTCTTCTTTTCCCCCGCTGGGTCATGGCCAGTCAAGATCCCAGAGGGTCACTTCGCGTACGTCCTCCACACATCCTGCTCACGTAACGCTGGTGCTCGGTGCCTGTGTAGGAGATGTGACCTGTGTGGTTGTATGAGTGAGGCCACGTCTCCCACCGTCCCCAGCTAGAGTGCTAGTTATGAGATGTCGTAGTTATGAGATGGCGTAGTTATGTGATGTCGTAGTTATGAGATGGCGTAGTTATGAGATGTCGTAGTTATGTGATGTGGTAGTTATGAGATGTCGTAGTTATGTGATGTCGTAATTATGAGATGTCGTAGTTATGAGATGTCGTAGTCATGAGATGTCGTAGTTATGAAGTATCGTAGTTATGAGATGTCGTTATACGGGGTGAGGGATGTGGCACGATGCCCCATTCCATGTGTGCCACCCTTCCCACCACTGGCATCTGGCACGCTGCCTCGGGGCGCCCCTGGTGTGCCACTCGACACAGCCACTGATAAGGCTGAATGACCTGTCCTCACGTAATCGTAAATCACTGTAAACATATTGATATGTCGGGTGCCTGGCGTGTTTGTTTCGCTCGTGGGAAAGTGATATGCAACAGTGAACATGATAACCAGAGTGTTTTGTGCGATATTAAACTGTGGGATGTCGCACCGCATCGCCCCTCAGCTCTGAGCATCACAATGCATGATAACAAGTTTTACACTTGGCTCATACCAGGGTCTATATTTGCCCTACGTACTGGATCATGGTGAGTAAAGACCTTGTTCTCCCCTTTCCCCTTCCTCCTTCCCCCTTTCTCTTTGAAATGATGGTAACAGGGGTATAACTTTTGATCTAAACTCCCTCATTTTGATCCCTAATCTCTTTGTATTATAGTAAAGTGTTAATAAAGGAGGGGAAGGCTTCGAGGGTCTTCGTAGACCTGGCCCACTTATTTCACTCTCTACCATAGGCAAGAGTCACGTAGATGATATCCTCCACTCCAGCCTCTTTCCCTGAAGATATACAACCCAAAATTAAATCATGATATGAAATTAAGTGTATATCAAACACAGTGGTTCGAAAGCAGGCTCCATAGCTGTCACAAACAGCGCCATCAAACATGCTATACAGATGATCCTTGTTTATCATAATCCTTGTTCGTCATACACGTCCTTTAGTAGCTCAGACGAGCTGCGGTGGTTGTCCTGTTTAGAGAAGCGTCCAGTGGGGTAAGGCTAGGCTGGGCAGGGAGGCCATGGGAAATGGCCTTTGTTCTAGTCTTGGAGAGTCCAAGGAACTGCGAGGAATTAACTCGACGAATTACCGTTAATATCTAAGTCTTTTATCATGAAGGCTTGATCCGTGAAGACTTGATCCTCTATACAGGATCATTAAACTCTGCAAATCAGTTTTGATTGCTTTTAATTTCACTGGTTAAATGTACCTAAATTGGTGTGCCCCCGAGTTCGATGCCCGGTTTTGCTGGCCTGAAGTTACTTGAAGGCGATTTGGGTAAAGTTGATCCTAGAGGGCTAATTTCCCCCGGGTGCTGGCCGTCATTAACGCTTAATGAGCGTCATTAGGAAGGTGCCAGAGTTCCTCACATACGTTGTTTTATCACTGGCCTCAAACATGCATTTTCTTTTTTTTTCTTTTTTTTTGGCTTGTGTCGAAAGTTTTCATCCACAGATGCTAATGATCACCTCTCAAGCTTGTATATTAAGTATTTGACCGCCAGCATGTAGGATCTGTATCTTTTTTTTTTTTTTTGGTCAAACCTGTAGATTATTATGTGTTACCAATACATCCTGAGATCTCTCGCAATCTCAGATATTCTCCATTAGTATTCAAAGTCTTTAGATATCCTAACTTACTTTAGATATACTAGATTACTTTGAATATCCTAACTTACTTTAAATATCTTTACTTACTTTAAGTATCCTAACTTACTTAGATATCCTAACTTACTTTGAATAGCCTAACTTACTTTAAATATCCTAACTTTGAATATCCTAGCTTACTTTAGATATCCTAACTTTTTTTAATATCCTAAGTTACTCTGAATATCCTAACTTATTTTGAATATCCTAACTTACTTAAAATATCCTGACTTTGAATATCCTAACTTACTTTAGATATCTTAATTTTTTTGAATATCCTAAGTTGCTCTGAATATCCTAACTTACTTTGAATATCCTAACTTACTTTGAATATCCTAACTTAACTAGTAAGATATAACATATTTTCTAGTCGTGTCCTAAATGCAATTATTATGCATAATGAACCTCCGGGGTTAAGCAGTCTAGCGTTCTTGACCGTGACGCATTCATGGGCCGCCCAGGGTCGAACATGGCATAGGTTCGAATCCTTGGTTGCGGCAGTCGGTTCACAGTCAACCCAGCTGTTCATCCACCCCTAGGGGGGTTGGTCGATAACGTGGGTACGTGGCTCAGACCGCCTCATCTAACATAAGACTGTAGCAACAAGACTTTCTGAAATTTGTCCACATTCAAGGACCCCAATTCTCCCAGCGACTCGACGCACGTCTAGTGCGAGATGTCCCTTATGGCAGCCTACGGTAGCCAAGGTGAGTTAGTGAGGGATGGTGGTGACTGGCGGCTGTGGCCTGTGGGTGCCGCCAGCCAGCTCCTCCTCCTCCTGCTGCTCCGCCACCAGTTGGCTCCTAACTGTACCGCGAGGCAGCAAACAGTGGCAACAATGGAGTGGAGCTCCTTCGTGATTCTTTATTAATTTGTCATTGTTGCACCGCTAACCTGCCAAGCCCCAGCCGACCGGACCCGCACGAGTGAGTGGCTGTAGCGGCCGGTGCCTTGTTGGAGGAGGGAGGAGGTGGTGGAGGGAGGAAGGGGAAGGGACCTTCGTTAACAGGGGATCTTCTTTCTCGTTAATTGTGTAGTTAGGAAGGGGAGGAAGGATATGGGGGGGGGGGGGGAGTTAAAAGAAGGTTGGGTGGAAAATGAACTGGGGAAAGAGAGGATGGTTCCAGAACCTATGATGTTGAATGGTGTGGGTAATTAAATGTATCTCCAGCTCCTTTATCTATATTCGCCCGACATCCTGGTTGTGCGTATGTCTGCGCGTATGGTGATATTCGTTCGTTCGTTTAACTCGTAAGTAGCTAAGTTAAGCGCTACTCATTGCGTATGTCGATGGAGGGCTAATGCTTCTCTCATGGCTTGAGGCTCACATGGGAACCGAGTGTGTTCCATGATTGTACTGTTAACCAGTTCTTGTATATCTCTAATAGTTCGAAGCGTCACCTTCTCTTTTCTTTTTTGTCTCATTACTGAATCGTAACACCTTACACTCGCCCCCCCCCCTTCTGTAACACCAGTATATATGATCTGGAGGACACGTCGAGTGGGGGGGGGGGGAGGTCTGGAAAGTAGCTTGGTATCATAGTGATCACTACCTTCACCAGATGTAGTGTTTGCCTCTCCTGGGAGGTGCCAGGATCTGTACAAAGCTTGGCCAGAGTGGCTGCTTTACCTCGAGCGGTTGATTCTCTTGGTGATGTGATCTGCCATCTTAACCTGGTCTTGCTTCAGAGCCCCTCTGGTGCTGTAGCCGATGTCCCTCTACCACTCACTTGTTAGGTATTTTACTCCATTCCTTCCAGTGTCACAGTTGTAAACGTGTTAGTATTGGATTCTGTTTTCCAGTCTCTTTCGTGGTTGTTGACTCTGGATTTTTCTTATTGTATGAGGTTGGTCATACCAGGGAATGTGTGGCTGGAGACTGTTATCTGCGTGATGTCGTCTGGGTAGATGATGTCTATACTCACGTTCCTCAGCAGCGGGTGAGGAGGAGGAGGAGGAGGTAGATGCCATTTGTATACGCCGTGCGTCGCGTCAGTGACAGGACGCTTCCTTGAGGAGACGAACCCCCGCTTGAGCAATGGAAAGTTTTAATGATGACGTTGTCGTGGCTACGGTACTGAGGCGGTACGCTGGCTATGGAAGTTAACACAGGAATCTCTCAGTAACTTCTGGCAGACCAGAGTGTCTTAGTTAATCTCTTTACTGGAGGCCGTTCGTCCACAGTCTTTTTCGAAGACTTTGCTCATGTCCCTCTGTACAACCGTGCAGTTTATTCCTGGGTTCTAAGTGTTTGCTATGTGTCCTGGAGGGATCAAGATGGTAAATGAGTTGTTTCAACACGTCCAAAAGCTGTGGTGATTCCGCCTGTATGTTCCTTGTCTTGTTAGTGCATTATTTAAGGTTATTCATTCCAATGTTTTCCATTGCGCTTCTGTGATGGAAATCGGTCGGTAGTTCTTTTGACGGTCGGTTTCTGGCGTTTCAGGTGTTTTGGTATCATTGTTACCCCTTGAGTCTCGCGGGAGACCAGCTTGTGTTGAGAATAGTGTTGTAGATGTTGACAAGGTGAGATAGTGAGGAGTTTGATGTAAATATATACGTGTTTCTTGTCTTTTCTTCTCTTGATCGCTGGTGATGTTGATGACCAGGAAGAAGGGCATTGATGATGCTAGCGACCAATGATGCTGACGACCAGGAAGATGGGCATTGATGATGCTGACGACCAGGAAGATAGGCACTGATGATGCTGTAACCAGAAAGATAACTAGTGATAAGACTGACAGCAAATAAGCCACGAGTTTAGCAAAAGCTTATTAGTTACTGACATCATAAGTGGAGGTAATCATCAAAAAGAACAAAGTAATCAGTATCATTAAGCCATGAAAAGTTTGATTGCAACTGTTATGAAATTCACAGAGGAAAACGGTACAGTTTGCAAGGCGGACAAGGGAGGTCTGCGGGAGTGAGGAAGAGTGCGTGGGAGGCAGGAGTGTGGTGTGCAACCCCCGGACCATCACGCACTCACCCACACACCATCACCGACACTGTTACATAAACACACTTATAATATATTCACTCTCACGGCCACGTCACTCAAAATAAAAGATGATTGTGTGATTCTTGCTCACCATGTTAGCTCACCACCCCAGTGCCATGAGTCCCTTCCTGGTGAAGGGAGGGTCTGCCAACCCGGAAGGGGTTGGTAGCTCCCCTTAGTGCCGTGAGTCACTTCCTGGTAGCTCCCCTTAGTGCCATAAGTCACTTCCTGGTAGCTCCCCTTAGTGCCATAAGTCACTTCCTGATAGTCCCGTTAGAGCAGTAAGCCCCCTTCTGGTAGGGGGCTACCAGTGGGCTTGGCTAGGATCTCCTGCCATTCTTCTTAAGGTGTTATCTCTCTTGTGGGGTAGTCAGCTCCTTAGCCCCCAGTCCTACTGAAGTCGGGGTTACACTGGGTCTCGGACTCAAGTCTCAGAGATGATCTCACTCTTCTCGAAATACGCTAAAGAATTATCAGTGAGCAGTGGTAACAATTTTCCTAATATGTATAGTGAAGGTAAGTCCATTATATTTTGCCATTACCTTATATAAGAGAAATGCATTAACTCTCTCTCTCTCATCTCTCTCTCTCTCTCTCTCTCTCTCTCTCTCTCTCTCTCTCATCAAGATAGTGTGGTCGTCTGTTGCTGTTTATTTCCTTCCACATCTAAAACGTGGATCCAGTTTGTTTCTTAAGGTTTATCACGAGTACCCAAATCTGTCTCCCTTTTAAGGAGCAGGTCTGTCATTGCTTTTCAGAGGTTGGGTGACACTTCTTATTCTACCCAGAGGGCCAGAGACCTTGATGTGGGCACCAGCGCCACTGGTCTGTGCCTTTGAAAAAAGAAAGTTGGTGGTATTCTTATCGTGTATATCTAGGGGTGTAAGTTACTCGAGGCAAAGAATATATAAGCGGTTCTTGCACGCTTTCCATCGTGTGCGCCTGCTGCCATGAACGCCCCCTGATTTGTACCCCCATAGTCTTGAACGCCCTCTAACTTGTACACCCGTTGTATTGCACGCCTTCTAACTCTTTTGTTCCCCCACTGTCTTGTGCGTCCACAGTATTGCAGCCTTACGTTCCCTGTAACGCTGTGCGTCACGTGGAGTTGGACGGACGCACAACTTGACTGTTCGGACCATATCTACGACCTCCCCTTTAAGTTTCAGTTAGGATAAAACGAGTCTACTGACACCCCCTAAGACAGACCTGAAGTTAAACCAACATCCAATCAAATTCAAACCGATATTGAGAAGTGGAACCACTGAACACTTTCAATTTCTTTGTTGCAGTGGTCTTGTGTATTTTATAGACTGATTAGCTACGTTATAAAGTCGGTTATCACGTCCTTGGAACAGATGGAAAGGCAGTGCTCTCCTCTAACACTTCACTTCCTTATCTCTCTTTGTCTGCAAGCAGCCACACCAACCGAAGGTCATGCCGCAGCAGCGCTGATGGAGGAGACATCTGCAGCCGCTCACATCTGTCTCCGTCTCCAGACAGTGTGCCTCACCGCTTCTGTAACTGAGTTAGTATGCGTGACTGGGGTCAGTCCCTGCGATAGTATGTGTGACTGGGTTCAGACTCTATTGTCCATAGGTTCTGACTTAACCTATTTCCTCTTGGATCTCGTTATTCACATATCTTGGACCAGCCAACATAAGCAGTTGGTAGTACACTCAATGTATCAATAGATTCCAAAGCTTTTATCACGTTTGTCACGTCTTTGAGGCTAATGAGGTCTTCATTGTCTTAGCTATGGCTGGCTTGTTAGTGTGGCTCATGGTCCACTGAGAGTGATGAGGGCCTGATAGCTTGTTTTATACCAGTGGTTCAGAGGTAGAACTCTGGCCTCCACAGGTTCAACGTGTGGGCCATCGCTGTTACTGGTCCTCCTGGCGATATACAGATCAAGGTACCCAGCACATGGCCACTGTAGGGCCAATGGTGGCTTACTCTGTAACCATGCGGGTCCAGGTGCCCAGTACATGGCCACTAGTGGACCACAGTGGTGACTTCCTCTGTGACCCCCAGGGATCCAAGTACTCATTACATGGCCATTTGTGGGCCACAATAGCGACCTCCTCCGTGGCCCCATAAGTCCAAATACCCAGCATATGGCCACTGGTGGGCCACAATAACGACATGCTCTGTGGCCCTACATGTCCAGGTATCCAGAAAATGGCCACCGACGAGCAACAGCGACGACCCCCTCTGGAGTAGCACAGGTCCAGATACCCAGAAAATGGCCACATTGGCGACCTCCTCTGTGCCACAATGAATACTCACCACATTTACCACCGGAGGAGGTGCTCCTGGGCCAACATCCTGATATAATACTGACAGAAAAGTGAATGAAAATTAGGGAGGATGTCAGTGTCTCTGACAGTGTTGTCCTGATCTACAACGGATTGAAATGCTGCTACGAGAAGGTTTCCTTCTCCTCCTCCTCAGAAGTGGAGGAAAGAAGGAGAACGGGAAGACCAAACTGGAGATGGAAGGATGGAGTGTGAAACAGATTTTGACTGATCGGGATCCTAAATATGCAAGAATTGGAACGATGTGGTATACAGGGGAGGACTTACTGTCAGTGGACTGAACCAGGGCATATAAAGCAGCTGGGGGGAGACCATGGAAAGGTCAGCGGGGCCTAGTTGTGGACAGGGGGATTGTGGATAACGAATAAGGGCAAACGATGCGTTTTCTTCGTCTGGAAGGCAACAGCGGCAGGTAAGGCTGGATGCTGCGGTAAAATCTCCGTCTGCAGCTGAGTCTTGGTCTCATCTTCTGGTCGTCCTACTACGGCTTCTCGTCTTGTCTGGCAGCAGCAGCAGCAGCATCAACTGTCTCGCGTGGTCTTCCTCCAGCAATCCTTTGCCCCTATCTCGCTGCAGTTTCTGTGGCCGAATTTGCGATGTCCTTTCTTCCAGTCTCTTGGCTAAAGTTTAACATCCGTTAGTACGATGCCTTCATGGGCATCTTGACGCACTCCACATACCGTAATGAAGAGAACGTATTTAGGCAAGGGACTCGAAGGGGAGAAGGGAAAATGTTTGATAGAAAGAAAGTCAGGTCACAGGTGTGAGGAGGTATGGTCATGGCACCACTCACTACTTCGCGTAGCCCTGCGTCGGACAGCCGTCAAAAACATGAAGCTCATCGCAGTGATGGCATAAAGCACAGGAAATAATGGTCGATTTCACCTTAACCTGAAGAACACGGCATTAGCAAGGTAGCGCCAGGAACAGTAGAAGAGCCGCATTTGCTCACGTCCATTCTCTAGCTGTCAAATGTAATATGCCGAAACTACAGCTTCCTATCCACAACCAGGCCCCAAAGACCTTTTTATGGTTTCCCTTAGCTACTTCGCGTGCCCTAGTTCAGTTAACTGACAGCACATCGACCTCTTTATACCACTTTCTTTTTTTTCAATACCCTCTATTCCGTGCACGCCTTTCACCCTCCTGCATGTCTAGACCCCGACCACTCAAAATATTTTTCACTCCATCCTTCTATGTCCAATTTCGTCTCCCCCTTCTCCTTGTTCCCTCCACTCCTCACACACACACACACACACACACACACACACACACACACACACACACACACATGTCCTCTGTCAACTTTTCTTCACTCCATATGTCTAAACCCATCTCAGCACACCCTCTTCAGCCCTCTCAACCACACTCGTTTATCCACAGTGATCAAGCCCTCACTCCACTGTGACCTTTGCCTGCTTGAATAAAACAGCTCCAGTGATCTCAAAATGCAGAGAGGGTGTGTGTCAGATAAACTCATCCCCCGCTTGGTGGCGGCGATGAGGAAGAGCACGACGAGCGAGCACCGTCGGCAGGTGCATGTTTTGAGCGAGGCGTGAGTCATACCCCCAGTCAGCTGCCACGAGAGAGCTCTTCAAGGGCTGGAGTGGTCGCCGCTGATGATTGGTCTACGGCAACAACAACAGCACCACCAACCAACCACCACGGAGGCATGAGTCAGTCAGAGCTCCTGAAGTGGTTTAAACCGGTGACATCCCTTTGAAGGTTCTGGCCCTCGGGGCAGCGGTGTTTTGTTGTGGTTGAGGCGGGCGTGGTGGGAGGAGGAGGAGGAGGAAGAGGGGTTGGGGGAGGAGGAGGGGATTGCTTCTGCTGCAACAGGTTGGTGGCAGTAACCACAGCGGCAGGCGGGTGCCTTTGTGGGGTCCTCCCCTCCCGCATGATGAGACACTGATAACAGAGATAAGTCCGGGGTCCAATCAAGTAAATACGGTGGCTTTGTGGTGCCGACGTCGACACAGGAGATATGGATCACACCGACCCAACGCTCGCTCTTCAACGGAGCTCGACCGTCAGGGGGGAAATACAGACGAGTTTATTATTTCCTTAAGAGTGGAGTGATCGTCTCCATTTGCCGACCTGTTACGTGACCTGACTGACCTGGTGGGGACCTCGGGTAGCAAGGCTCAATATGCTCTGCCCAGGAGGAGGAGGTGGAGGAGGAGGAGGAGGAGGAGGTCGGGTCGAACCTGTTACTCAATGAATTATTATCAGATCCTCCCGATAGGTTCCTTTGTCAGGGCTCCCGCCGCCTGGGTGATCCTAACGTCCACCTGATTACGTCTTTTAATGTCATCTTTCCTGGTCGTCAGGAGCTACCGTGGTCAGAGGTTACGGGCCTGGACCCCTCCTTATGCCGCTCCCTCCGACGCTACAGCACACCCTTACGAGAAACACTCGACGCTGCTACACTATAGGTCACCACTTACACCAAGATCACCCACCCACCCACACACAAACCCACTTGGGAGTCACCATGACTCCTCACCTGTCGACAGAGTCCCACCTTAGGAGAATACATAAGAGAGACCAACAGTGTGCTGGTAGATATTAGAATTTCATTAAAGTTCATGGATAAGGGAGTATTCAGCAGGCTCTTCACGTCCTGCATAAGGCCAGAACTGGACTATGCTCCTCAAGGTTGGTCACCGCACTTGAAGAGGCACAAAGAACATACAGGAGGTGCAGCAGCATAGGAGGAGGAGGAGGAGGAGGGCAGCAAAGACGATGCCAGAATGAAGGGAGCTGAGACACAGAGCTAGGTAAGGTGGGGCCTTAAATTTGCCCACCGTGGAAGAGAAAAGAATGAAGTGTAACCTGACCTCAACCTTTTAGTTTCTAAACCAGGCTGATAATGTGTACAGTGTAAAGATCTTCGAAATATGTTAGGAGAGAGCAACTAAAGGCCATGACATGAAATTAAGCAAGACGCTTGTTAAAAAACAAAGATGTGAAGAAGTCCTCTTGCCGACAGTAATCATCGCCAACAAACGACATTTAGGTCGATGCCTCCAACATCACCCAAAGCCCAACAGACGAAACACTTCTAATCTAAACTAACAACTTTCCTTCTCCCAAAGTTCAAACCAATTTACCCGTGAAACACCATTCAAAGATTAATCACAAACCAACCACATCCCTAAACAGAACGGCTATGAAAAATCAACAGATAAATCCACTCCGAGACAATTACTCCTGACCACACCACATAGTTCAAAACATCTGGAAACGTGCCAACATAGAACCTACACAGAAACCCTCCACGTAATCCAACTCTCCTCCCTCCTATCGCCCTGTATCACTGCTATCACCATATCTAACCTCCGTGATCAACTGATCCACAACAGAGGCATCTAAAACGTCTCACTTTGCTTACACAGTATGGCTATAAGTACACTTACTCCATTACCACACTGCACGTAAACAACGCACAGCACATTCTAGGTAGTTTCAACCAACAACAATCACCTTCCCGCACAATACTAGTGGCTATAGATATCAGCAGAGCATTTGACACGTCCCTCAACACATCCTCACGCAGAAGGTACTTGACACCAACCCTCTACAAAAATGAAAAAAAACGCAGTTAACTAACTTCATTGCAAGTCGGCAAGCCAGAGCCATTCGCAAGACCTTTACTTCCCAAAACTTCAAACTATACAATGAGGTGTCCTATGGAACAGTTCTTTCTATGATTCTCTTCATTTTCTTTTCCTACTTGCCCCTCCATCACCTCCTGTGTGAAAGTAGTTTCAATACAATCCCATCACAACACCCTGGTACTACAGGAGCGACATCAAACATACAACATGTCATCACAGAACTGGAACAAAGGTACGCCCAGTTAATGGTCTCCATATTTACAGAAATTCACAGCATGCTCCCTCCAGTTCCTTGAATGGACACTTGTTCCTACTTAACAAAACTCCATCTATCCTTAGCGTCACCTACAACACACGTAGGACATAGACTCCCTACAACACAAACAACAACACAGCTATAAACAAACTAAATGCCCCGAGAACACTTATTGGTACCAAATTTGGACATGAAGAATAACCCCTTCGTATCGTCTATAAACAATTCATTTTTTCCACCCTGAACTACCACTCACTACCCTGGTCATCCACCGTGTCATAAGCAAGCATAACAGAGCAAGAGACCACACAACATAGCAATTGAAACAACCGTTGGCTCCCTAGCAACTACATTTATCAAACTCGTACGTAACGAATGAACAGTCCTCCCAGTTCAATCTCACCTCAATCTGCTCGGCGTGCGTTTATATAATTTCCAACAACTTTAGACATTTCTCATCCAATTCGCTCCATAACTGACCGCCAATCCCCCAAGTAGAAATGGAAACCGTATACCTGCTTCACACCTGAATAATCTATACTCACACATCTCCCCTACCCCAAACAAACACAAAACCGACAAAAGAATTATACACCAAAATGACCCTACAACTACCAAACAACTGCTTTCCGAACACATTCTTAAACACCACCACACCAATCGTATACCCATCTGAAACCACGCTCCCCAGACATTTACGAGTTATGCTTTCTCGTTTGCGTTCTCGACACACCCATCTCTACATTACAAACACCCAATCAACATATCACAAGGTTCCTCATGCCCGAGTTGCAACTAACATACTGAAGACACTGTTGTATCTTAGCGTCACATCACACAGCTTTTCGATCCGTTTTCTTGCCGTAAGAACATCTGCACAAGACGAAGAAGTCGAAGAGAGCATCTGCCTCATATCTCTGTAGGGGTTAAGTTGAATCCAAAGATCGTTGCTTCATGTTATCGGTAAAGACGAGGAGGAAGACTGACGAAATCTTACTGACTATTGGACACAAGGTACCATCAGTCATTATGTGGTGTTGTATACTGCTTGCCTGGACTCGTCTGATGCTTAGGGAGTATGTTTGTGGGTGATAAAGTTCCCACCAGC
The DNA here is from genome assembly GCA_032273605.1 of Panulirus laevicauda. NCBI lineage: Eukaryota > Metazoa > Arthropoda > Malacostraca > Decapoda > Palinuridae > Panulirus > Panulirus laevicauda. The sequence continues at coordinate 1,307 of JAUTXX010167277.1, read as the reverse complement.
TACGTGCAGCGGGGGCCGAGGGTATTGCAGCAGGGGTTACATGTGATGCCCGAGGTTGAGGGACGCGCTGGGAGAGGGCCATGTTCTAGGACGCAGCGTCTCCGCTCTCGTTCACAAGTGATGAGGTGCTCCTGTGGGTGTCGCACTCATGAGGACCATGCACGGGTGACACCATGTGAAGAGGAAAGGGAAGGGGAAATGGGAGTAAAATACAGGTTGAGGAGGGAGTGTATGAAGGAGGGAATTTGGAGGAGGGAGAGAAAGAGAGAGAGAGTGGGAGGGAGGGGAAGGAGAGGGAGGTCGATCCATGCATGGCTGGCCATGCATGGTTCACTTCGCTCCACCGGCGCGCTGTTTGCTCTTTTCCGATCAGTAATCCAGCGAGCATGACTCTGATGTGATGCGGCACTCGCTCCCGCTCTCTGATGGGAGGCGGGTGGGGGCGTGTGTGTGGTTGTGTGTGTCTGTGTGTGAGCCCCCTGAAGACCAATGAAGCCGTGTGAGGTATATGGAGTTGCAGCCACTTCCCCTGGCAATTTTACGACCCGGGGAAGAACAGGAGGTGTGAAAATGAGATAGTGTTGCGCCCAGCCATGTTCGGTGCTCTTGCCTACCTGCAAATGGTGTCGGGAGCTATAGTAATAAAGTTTTATGGCGGTCACACTCACCCTCTCCTCCTCCTCCTCCTCCTCCTCCTCCTCCCCGTCTTTAAGTCAGAAGATGGGAAGTCATGGAATCCTTACCGAAACTCAGTCCTCTGGTTAGAAACATTTAGCGACAGGGGGCTGAGACCTGGGTGAATTATACTCCCAGTCACACAGACACTCAAGGAAATATTGCTCACTTGTTATCTGTATCAAGACACACATTCGTGACTCATACATACGTACATGAATACTGTGAAAGAACCATTAGGTATATTTTAGAAAGACTAGCACTTTGGAATGCCTTCAGGTATAGAGCTCCGTTATAAGAAAGGGAGGAATGAATGATAAAGAAGGAAATGAATGATGTGAGAGGAGACAGTCGTGATCTGTTGGGTATTAACGGGTTATATTAAGTATAAAACTTGAGCATATCTATATTTGTATGGCAATGCCGTTATACTATCATTCCAGCATATCTAGACTTGATTCGTTATCTGTTCAGAGACTTATGATATATTGATTTCATAGGGATAACAGACGATCTTTTGGGCTCGTATATCATACTGAAGCTGGATGCTTGATACACACACACACACACACACACACACACACACACACCTACACACACACACACACACACACACACACACACACACACAC
>JAUTXX010167276.1:0-14161 GCA_032273605.1 Panulirus laevicauda | reverse complement strand
GAACTGTTATGTCAACAAAGATTAAATACCCATGTGTATGCATGAAATATAGATAATCTATGAGCACTATATACATTCGATACTACGGCTCCTTTTTGCAGATTCAGCATTGAGAATTCAATAGTTTAATCTCGTGAGATAAGGGACCTTATCCACGATTAATTTGAGTTTAAAAGAACGTTTTAATCAAAATATAGTTTGTTTGTTTGTTTTTTTCAACCTAGAGGCCCCTTTTTGTATTGTGTTAACATTATCAGGAAAATTAACTGATAGACTTGAGATATAACTGTTCCTAAACAGTGGCTCAGTAAATGAATATTATATAAAATGAGACAATAACAAAGGCAAAACTGATATTTACGGAGTAATTTCGATTGGCATTGTAACCAAACCTCCATGAAACTCTCCTAATTCAATTCTGTGACTCGTGTGTTAAGGTATAATATGTATATATTCCTGGTACCACACCAGTATAAATTAACAATTGAGAAAAGAAAGTACAGGAGTTCTCCTTTACCTTCGTTCAAAGAAAACGAACAATCAAAGAAAATAAGAACTAATACGGTAAACTTTAGTAATAAATGAATTTTAGCTTTCTGTGTTATGAAGACAGCCGTATTTATGAAACACTAAAATCCTTTAAACTTTCGTCTACAGATCAAATGAAGCATATCGGCTGAACTGTTTTCATAAGCTTATAGGAATAAGGGAATTGAATTACATCTTATCCTATAACAAACATAAAACCTATACATAACTTCGTGGATATCTACTTTGTGCATATGATAAGGGATATGGAGAGACAGATATGATGGACAGGGAAGGATATTCATTTGCTCTGGTCGTAGACAATGTTCAGATCTCATAAACGGACTTGATAATGAATTAAACTTAATTGGCTGGCTATCTAATCTTGAAAACTAAAATCGATAAAAAGTGGGATAATTCTATCACTTTTCTATAGGTTTTGGATAACTCCTCTCCCTTACTTTGTATTGAAATATAGTCGTCTCAAAAATAAAACTGATAAGAATGGGATAATTCTATCATTTTTCTATAGGTATTGAAGAATTCCTCTCCTCTACTTTGTATTAGAATATAATCAAGTCTCAAAGAGCTTCCTTCAAAAGTATTTTGCAGACTTTCTATTGATTGTCCTTTAGCTTTTCAGGAATCTTGAAAAAATTCTTCAAAATTCCCTTGAACTTTGCAAGTCACATTGCAGTCACTCTTTTAAAAGACATTAACTAGTCTTGTCATTTTGCAAAGTGTTTTCACATCTCTTTTGGAGACCCAAGTAGTAAAAATAATGAAAGCTCCATAAGACCCTATTCAAAAATCTTTGTAGCCTTGCTAACTTTCTAGGGAGCTCTACAGTGCTTTGTGTCATACTCATCCCTTGATAGATCTCTTATAACTAGTTCTCTACGTTCTTCAGGTAAAAACCTGTTAAACCGAAAGGGTACCCATACTGCCGGCAGCTGAAAAGAGCCTCTCACTGAGCTTGCATTCATCACTTCCAAAAAAACAAAAGGCAAAAAAAGTTCCTTAGTCTTCTTTACAAGTCAACATTTTTCTAGAGGTTCTTGTAGCTCAGCCATTATTCAAGAAATTTGTATAAATTCTCCTATTTTTTATGTATCTCCTACTTACTCAATTCCCCAGAGCTGTGCTTACATATCTTACGGGGGTTTTCAAAGGTTTGAAACCTATAAATTTTCAATACAAGCATATTTTCAAAATTTACCTTCCCTGAAACCTCAGTCCTGAAATGCTATTATTTTTCTTTCTGAAACTTTTCTGAGAGTCTCTATGTATCCCCAGAACTTCAAAAACTTTGAGTTCCCAAAGTCACATCAGCCTTTTTTTTGTATGTGTTCTAATAGTCCTGTTATTTTCTCATGTTTCACTTGATCTGTAAACTTCTTGGATTTTTCAAAAGCCCTTCCATCCCATCTGGTATCTAATGGTTCTGTACACCCCAAAGAATAACTAGTCCTTCCATGTTTGATGCTTTCTTGAACTTGCAAGTTCTTTTGGAGTCTCCTCACTTCTGTGAACTATCCAAAACAACCTATAAAACAAACAGTCCTCTGTGAACTCATAACCCATGCTCCAAGTATTTCTGCATTTTTCAAGAAACATCTAATGCCTTGTCATCTATCCAGAAACAGGATTCTGTTTGAACCCACCAGAGCTCCAGGAGTCTTCAGTCTTAATACACATCAAATTCCAAACTTCAAAAATTCTTCACTAGTCTTTTACAGGTCTCTTTACATCATTACAGTTCTCTATTATTGTAAACAACACTTTAAGAACCATAACACTTTTCAATGTATCTTACTGACTCAGGGATTCTAAATGCATCAAAAATGTACAATCTACCAAAGAATCATAACAAGCATAATGGACAACAAAGTTCATGAGGTTTCTGTCTTTTTATCTTATACATAAATACCTACATATACACCAAAGCAGGCATACAAAGCCATTCCTAAATACAGTATTCTGTCTTTATACACAACATATCCAGGTATTATGCTGAAGCTGTTACACTTCAAAGTTCTACAAGCTTATTCAGCTCACACTATACACAACATATCCAGGTATTATGTCGTAGTTGGTACACTTCAAAGTTCTATAAGCTTATTCAGCTCCCACACAAATGAAGCATTTTTCATTGTCTGAGAATATCCACAACTAAGAAGTCAATACAAAGGATACTGAGATAATTGTATATCCAGGCTATTTTATTGCCACAATACAAATCTCTCCATTTATCTAGGACATGATGGGCTTCATTCTCAGCATCCATTTCTTGACTAAAATTAATATAAACTGTAGTTAAATGAACTAAAGCAACATCTATATATCAGCATTTAATCAATGGACAGTTTAGAGGGTAGGAAAATGTTTTAAGTACAAAGCAATTAGACTTTACAAAGGAAAGTGTTTCTACACCTAATTACCTTTCTTGCCTTAAGAGTTAATAATAATAATGATAATAATAATAATAATAATAATAATCTTTTCTTTCATACTATTGTGCAACTCCACCAAACTGTGAGGCCATGTAATTATTTTGACTAAGAATTTAATAAATCTTAAACTAGAGCACTCATTCATGTTTTGAAATGGAGTTCCTGGTAAAGTTGTGAGGCCATAAAAAATTCATTTATTAAATATAAATGAGTTGTTAAGCATATATTTGTAAACATCTAAAGAAAACTAGATACTGAAACTGTAGTCTTGTAATCTTAAATGCAAGTTTTTGATGAGGGAGTGAATTATTTATCATGAGCACATTAGACCTTTATGGTGTCATACATGATAATCTGTCTTACATTTACATACATAACCAGTGATGGAGACAAGAGAAAAAAAACAATAAAAATGTTACAGCATTCAAACAGAAACTAAGAATTCAGCCCAACTAGTACTGGACTCTGATTCAACACCCAAGTAGTGTAAAGTTTATCGAATCAAAAGGTTATTATCATTCCTTAAAGTATTATCAGTATGCCAGCAATGTTGATGACAGGTATAAATATAAAGTTATATCAACATTTACCTTTGATGCAGAGGGAACAACTATCAACAACATTTTTGCTTTATGAGGCTGATGCAGAGTCAGATCTAGTTTTTGTGGAAGAGCTCAATATAAGATGAACATAATGACCCACCAGCTGCATATACACATCTGTAATTACATAATCCATGGCTAACATTTCTAATCAATCTATACATCAATAAGTTAAAACTTCCAAATTTGAACAGAAGCTGGTGGGAAACTTTAAATATATGTGGAGCAACATGTACTATTTAAGCATTTGGAACAGTAGTTAAAGGCTTTTTATATGTGCCAATAAGGGGCTAGTTCATACACCTGTAACTGCATTGAAATACTTGAATTTCATTGTAATGGCTTTGTAAGACTATCATTAGCAGAAACTATCATTTGAAAGACAGACATTCTCAATGTATCTTAAGTGTTATGATATACTTCCAAGTCTAACATTACAAATCCTTAGAAGATAGTAAACGGCAGGAGTTCATTAGGACGTAACATTTATTGGCAAAATAACAGTACAATAGCTAACACATATGCTTTAGTTATAAGTGGCCTATTAATATATATATCTAAGACATGTCAGTCACTATTCAAAATCACATTAGCACTTACTACAACATGCATATTTCGAAGAAAAGGAGATCCTAGTTTCAGAACCATAATATATGAATCATACAATCGTAGCAAATGATTATGATTTCATCCGAGCTGCACAATATAATTTATGATAATATATAGTAGCATCTTACTGAAGTTATGGAGAGACCATATTCAATGTTCTAAGGAAAAATTCCTTGATTATAACAATTCATTGGTAGACATCAATGCCACTTCTTATTCAGCACAAGTAAAGTAATTAACTATTGTTCAAACCTTAGAACAGCATTACCTAAATTATCTAATGTAAATTTTCTACATCCTTGCTTTAGTGCATATATAATACAGCTATGTACAAAAGTGTTTTGCAGAGTGAACATCAGTATTCATGAAAACTTGATGTAAAAATAATTCCAAAATATGGTGTGATACTGAGTTTTATACTGAAGATATGAAATAAAAAGATGTTCACTACAGCACATATATGAAGTGAATTTGGCAAACATACAGCATTATATTTTCAAAAGTTTGGCAACACTGGTATCTATAATATGCCTGAAGCACAGCACAAACAGAGATTTCCAAAAACCTACATCATCTGTTCATAAATTTTGCTAATGAGGGAAATGGCGATCAAGTACAATTAAAGAAAAAAATGACAAATGATATCAACTTTGGGTGATTTTATGCTTAAAGCTTCTATATTCAAACAGTAAACAATAATTCATACTTTGTCCAGAAATTGTTTTGGCTGCTGTGAAAGAACCTAAATTTCAGAAGTAAAACCATGACAAAATGCATTAACAAGAAAATTTTGTTTTGATCCACCCTGAGATTTGATAAACTAGTAAACAATATTTTGACTACTGAGGCCATTTCAGTTAAAAAAACTATCTAAGATAGTCAAATCAAATGTGACCCAAATAGTGTTGCGAAAAATCATGTATGCTCAGAAACATAAGAACTGATGACTAGAATTCATCAGGATTTTTCAGAACAAAATTGATTAAATCTTAACTTGGATTATCCATCTGATTTATTGATATTATTGGTTTTATAATAAACAAAGTTAAGACAGATTAGATAATTTACATATCAAATAAGATGCACAGTGTATTCTACATTTCTATGCAATCTGGCTGAATCTTTTCATAAATATGGTATATCATACCTTCTTTCATCATGAAGTTTTATTACTTGAAGTTTTTGAAATATAAAAACCTAATATATTTTTTCCTTCACAGTACAGGTTACATTATTAGGAAAATGTATTGGACACTCACAATGGTTTGAATAAAATATATATCTTATAATAAGCTTTACTGTTAAGATATAGTACACAAGCTGATTGCCTACAAGTAGTGGCAGCTTTCTATCTATACTATGAACTAATCACCACATATTAGTTCAAAAGAGGATGGAGACATTTTGACTGATATGAGATATTCTTTAACTTAAACTGTATGGAGATGCATGTTCAACAAATGAACAGCACATGAAAATTTCATGTGAATGTAGGCAGTGCAAAGTTTGTGCTGTACTGCAAAAATGAATCTGACCTTTGATAACAATTGAGAAAATGATAAAATTGTATTCATGTGCCCTTATAAGATTATAAAAATCTCATCATACACAAAAGGGATTAGCTGATATCAATATTCTTCAAGGTGTAAAGTGACATCACCTCTAAGCAAAAATCAGCAATGACAGCCTGCCCCATTACAGCAGTAAAAGCTTGTTAACACTTCTGCTAACAATTCTTTAAACCAACTGAATCTCCTCACTAAATATATTATAAACTTATCTTACGAACTCTGGCTACATATGGGGTCTTTCTTACCTTGTAAAGTAAAATTAATGAGACAGCTAAATAAAATTATACAAGCATTATGAAAACATAATTTTCTTATTGTACATCTTGCTATTTGCATTTTTACCTGGGGTAGACTATTCTAGTTTAAAGGCAACCTAAAATACCTCTTATATTTATTGACAAATTTATCCACAAAATAATATAAATTTCACAGATGATGACTTTTAAGTCTTTATGTATAACTAGAATTTTCTCATCCCAGTTTTGAATATAAGACATCTGTGAAGGGGATGAAGATAGCAAAGAGAAATTTCGTTATATACAAACACAGCATAGTTTATGAAACTACCACTGACTGGGGAGAACACTATACACATACAAGATACCATAAATATGAGGTAATAATTCCAATTACAGCTAATTATCTTTAAATGCCATACATACATTCTTATTGCAATATAGTTCACACAGAAAATATTCTGATCAGTTGTTCATATAACATCATGAGGGAGAAAGCACTACTCTTCACCAGTAAGAGGTACAGTATGTATAATAATATATTCTGGACGTTTAAATTCATTATAAAAAAATCAAAAGGTAAAGATTTCTCTTTAACCTTTAAGAAATATTCATCCAAAAGTTTTCATTACCAAATGGAATCATCACAAACTTTCAGCATAGCATTTTGGCAATAATTGAGTACTTGCCAAGACAACTTAGATACTGAGCTATTCTGCAGTCAAATAACATATATATGTACATAATATTAGCTTCAAAAGTTTATCTTGGGCTACTCCATAAGACATGCAAACTATATCTGAATCATAAAACAATATCTTAAATCTGTTAAAAAAATGTACAGTATAAAAAAAAAAAGCTTCATAAGTACCTTTCTTATTCTCTTAATTCAATATATACTTCTAGATGCACTTGAATATCAAGTACCATCCCACAACTAATGGTGAAAATGATAAATACAAATAGGATTCATGGAATAATAATGAACTCTTTGATAAGTAAATTACCTATTCTTCACATAGTGGACAACCTATCTTCAGTCATTCAAGAATCTTGGACTTCTTCCACCATCATATTCATAAAGAAATCATTCGCTCTGGTACCACTACAATATTCAGTAAAATTGCTCATTTCTAAATTCCTGGACATACAAAAACTTAAACTATTTCTTTGTCATCATCACTTTAGAATTACACTCACATAGTCTGCATCCCAGCATTAGATTCTGGAGCTGGAGATACCAAATGCCAACAAAAATTAATGTCTCTTGTACTAACTACAGTTTATGCACCACTGTCCAAAGATGCTTATAAGCAAAATTTACCTTAAGGATCACCAGCTTTCCATTTTTCTTATCCATTATATATTCTTCTACCAGTGATTTTCTGAAGAAGCACCTTCCACTCTTTTTTCATGTATGAGTATACATCAGTCAAATGAAGAATTCATAAGATTACTTGTCATTTTCTGACCATTAGTAAATGTTTCAACCAAAATGATTTGTTACTTTCCTCTTCTGGCTGTCATCTTCAGAGACAAGCTAGCAATCCTTATCCTCAACTACTTGCAGGTGTGAACATCAACATTGGTTACACAGGTCTTACACTTCACGTGGCAGCACCAGACAAACTTGCAATGACACCGTTCAACATACCTTACCACCTGAAAAAGGAAACCCATTGAGTAATGCAACTAATTTCTTCATCACATCAAATCAATGGTACACAGATGTTTTTCCATACTCTAAACAGGGTAGTGCATACAGAATCTTATTAAATTTCTGATTTACTGATCAGGCGCATTTTTTGGAATACTACTGACCAGTTTTGCACATGCAAAGGTTCAGAAGCTAACCACATTCCTCAAAACATTTATCAAAAAATTCTGTATGCTACAATGACCATAACAAAGTAAAATATTCCCCACACTATTGAAGAAATATATAAAAATTAGTGAATTAAATGAAGGTTGCATTAACCAGGACATTATATCACATGTCAAAGGTTGTGAAATTAGAAAATCTAACAAAAAAATTAGTTAATTCAAAGGAAACAATCAATCAAAAGAAATCTGGATGAAGGGCATGTTATTCTTATGTTGCATGTGCAAATAAAAACTGACATCATGAGAATCAAAATGCCAGTAATTTACTTGATCACTTTTCTTAACAAACCTACTTATATCAGCACACCTAGATTTCTGTTTCATAACATTAGAGTTTTGTCATATGAGAGTAACTGTCTTTATTTTAAAAAGGACAACATTAAGTTAAATAGCTTACCTATTACATCAAACTAGTGTCACTATTCTCACTTTTGCAACTTGATTTTCAACAAATATATGTGATGTATGTGAAACAGAGACAAATATCACCATGATAAGAAATATACAATATAGGTTTGCATCAAATACTTTGCAACAGAGAGTTAATTTCAGCAACAAAATGGATCTAAAATCTCCATGACAAATACTTTGTCCATTTTCAGGCTCTTCAATAAATGGTAACCCTATACAGAAAATTAGAGGTTTCACAGAAAAAGTTCTAAAAAGCAAAATACAAGGCCATACTGTGACCATGTGGTTCACCTGTGTGTTGTAACCCCTGCCACAGCACAGCAAGTCACACGAGTCAGCATCGGAGGAGGTCTTGTTGCAGTACCGTCCTTGTGTGCCTAATATGCCTTTCTTGAGGTTTTGCACACAGTAATTGGGAGATTTATGGATGTGAACCAGTTCGTCCTTTCCAGCAAGGAATCGACGCTTACGGCGGCCACGTCGTTTTCGTCGCCTGCGAGAAGGGTCACGCCTCCGGGAACTGCTTCTCTTCTTGCGCTTGTACTAGAAAAAACAATATATATTCTTGAGCTGAACTAGATCACTGAATGCATTTCAATTCAGATGAAGAGACGTGATGCATGTTGAAAACGAAGAGGGACATGGAAATGAAAATTAAAGCATAGTTAATGTGAATATATTGTACTGAAGAAATATATGAAAAAACATCACTAAATTCATACAACAGTTATTCTTATTTAGCAGTACTGAAGTATAATGAATAAAGAGATACAGAGTTTTGGCATTACTGTCATGACCTCATATCAACCGGACTGTAAGCATAGACACACAGTGAGCTGAGAGAATTCATGGAAGATTGAAGTTAAAGTTTATGATTGTCTACTGAAGTGTACCAGTAATGGCCACTGATTCCTCACTTTAAGTACTGAATTATAAAATAAAAACCCATCATTCATTAATGTTCGGAAATTAACTGAAAACTTTCCTTAGAATCATACAATGTTAACATCCAATTTTAGCTCTTATGTCAAGTGGACCTACCCGAAGAGCAGTTCTGTACTTGTTTTTGAGGTAGTCTCCCACCATAGGGAAGGGTGGGATGGAGCGCCAGCAGGTCTTAAGCTCACATGACCCAGATACGCCATGACACCGACATTGCATCTTCATCAGCCTGGCCACAGCCTGTATAATCAGAATGTATATCATCACAACTACTACTGAGAACCTTCATGACCATATATCACAAACATTACAGAAGGGACTGATGATAAATCTTGAAACTAAAATCTGAAAATACTGGATTGAATGGATCTCTTAGAAATGCTCTACTACAACAAAATACATATAATCTACACAATCATGGGATCTACAATGATATTTGATACTTGAAACATTAGAATTCATGAAATGTAGGAATGTAAAAAGGAAATCTTCACTTTCCCATCAGAAATGATTCACTAAATATCATCCTCTTATGAGATTACGGCAAATTAAAAGTCTATGTCATCCTGACAGAAGGATCTTCCCAAGCAACCATTCTTCCAATTTTCCTCTCGATGCTCCTAAAAATATCCAAAACTGTAGTTTAACCTAAAGGTAGGGTTAGTCTCTTTACTGATGATGATTCTACTGGAACATTTTCTGAGCCTCATAACTTTACTAGAACACTCCTTGAGCCACAGAGATCACCAAGTATTGGGTTATCTTTATGATGGAAAATATCAAGGGTTATTTTACTACTATACTTGTACAGTGCTGGAAAGTTCAACGAAATGTTATTCTGAGATTGAGTTCTACATGTTCATTATCTTTTAATTGTAACTTGTGGGTGCTACATAAAAGGTTACAATAAGAAAGTTTCACATTCAGTTATTTCATTCACTCATGATTCATTCTAAGGGTTAGAAGCATGACATTATCTTCAATGCCTAGAAACAGCTCAATGTCCAGGGTTAATAATTTTATAGGCATTTGGCCATTTCTCCCAAAGTCATTATTGGGGTATTACTTTCGCTGAGTGGAAAGGCATAAAATGCACTAAATCTTTACTGATAATCTACATTCCTTGGAACATTACTGAAAGCACAAATAGCATTGTCAGTGACCTACCAAGTGGGCATAGCTGTGAAGACAATTTTTCTCACCCTTGTTACCCAGTAACAGATCCCTGTTCATTGTTCCTTTTATTCTAATCTTATTCTAAAGCCATCCAGCACCAGGCATAAATCTGACATAATCCTTAGGAAAATGATCTATGATACCTGCATATGGCAATGGATTGACATTTGTGATAGTTTACGAAAATAATGTTATTTTAATAAGTAAACTTTATTGGCCATCAGACAAATATGCATCAAAATGCTGGTACAGACATGGACCACAAGAGTCTGCCCCAAAGAAACAGTGGATCTTCGTATTTCTATATGTTCTTTGACATTGTGGAAAAGCACAGTACAGCTTATAGTATTAGATATACTTTACAACTGGTTATGACATCATTTACATTTCTGGAACCAAGGCATTGAGTAATGCTGACAGCAATATCATGCAATAACTGAAAAAAAAACGACATAAATAGTCAGAAAAATAACTAGAATATTAGATCTCTCCAAAAGTTATTTACATATCAATTTTGAATGGCAAAACAGTATCTTAATTAACTTCAGACCACTTCACTTCCGTTGTAACAATGACTATATTTATATTCCAGTCACCCATCCCCTTCCCATCCATCAACCACACCGCTCTCTTCTAAGACCCACCTCTCGTCCAGCTTCGTTATTGTGGAGGTTCATCAGGTTTCGTCTCCGCTTGAACTTCTTGTGTCTCTCCTTTTCTGGGGCGTCCACAAACTGCCGGGCGAACTGGACTCCAAAGCGCAAGTTGTCGCTACCGCAAAAGGGGCAAGGATTAGATTACTGTATCTTTCTGAGGGATGTAATGACTCCTACTGGTCTTTGGAGTACTTGGTGCCATAAAGGTGATGAAAAAATGATTCTCTCTTTCATTCATTATCACTAAATCATTATCAAAAGGAAATCAACAAGGCCATGCAAGATTGACCTCCTCCCAGGCTTACCTCAACAATATGGCTTTTCACCAACACTCTGGTGGAAAGAACAATCAAAAGCACTGACTTGCACCCTGATCCCAACAGCGCATCAAGTTAGAGTGATGTGAAGGCCCTAAAGACAAGTCTACTATGGAATATAAATGTAGGCAAGTTTGATGAAAATTAAAACCCTTTTGAGTTAATCAGTGATGGTATAAAGTAGTTCAGTATATAAGTATGACTGACGAGAAAAAGTAGGAAAAGGAGAGACAAAAAGAGGAGGGAGGAGAAGAAGGGAGGATGAAGAAGAAGAGAAAGTGAAGGAGAGAAAATAAAACATAAGGAGGAATAAAGAGGATATAGAACAAGAGAGGAAGGAGAAGGGGGAGGAAGAGAAACAGGAGGAGAAAGTGAAGATGAACATGGATAGTAAATCAAACAAAATGATCAGCTACAAGAATAATTATCAAAAAAAACAGCAACAACAAAGAATACAAAAGAACAAAACTGAAAGCTCCCAAACAGGCCAACACCAATCAGGGACCTAGTTTTAGCTCTAGCCCCAGAACCAACTTTAACCCCAGCCCAGGACCCACCTCTAGCCCCATCCATGTCCTCAGCTCTAGTCCCCGCCCTAGCCCAATCTCTGACCCCAGGCCCATGCCCAGGACCCACCTGCAGCCGCCCCACTTCCAGCCCTCGGGGGTGGAGAGTCCCTGCTTGCTCATGTCGCAAGAGCAGTCGGTGAGGTTGCCGGAGGAGCAGGCCTGTGTCACCGCGTGCACCACCCCCGCTGACGTCACGGCGTAGATGAAGGCCGTCTCCTTGCTCCCTGGGGGGTCAGAAGTCAAAAGTGAACATGGCGTACATAGAAGAGATAAGCTCAGGATGGAGGAATATCTATCTTCTAACTGTGTGTGTGTGTGTGTGTGTGTGTGTAACTGTCCCTTCCAGACAATACAGGGAACTGATTGGGTTTCCATGGGATGGTTTGCATTAGATTTAGTTTATAGATAATTTGTGACCTGCTGACTCTCCCTAGTGACTGTAAATGGTCAAGAGTTCAAAGATCCGCACAGGAGACCATATATATCGTGTTATTAGTGTCTTACGGCTGGAAGTACAGTTGATGGAGGCGGCGCGCGTCACCACATCCTTGCTGCCATGAGTCTAGCTCAAACTGTCGTACCTTGGACGAGTAAAATATACGATTGACCAACATTCTAATGTATTTTCTGACGCGTTGCACATAATATAGATGTTAAAAGTCATTCAAATGGAATAATTCCATCAGTTAAAATAGATATACACAATAGTAATGGATTATCTTTACCTACTACAGAGATAATAAGGGTTATCTTTATTCAGATCTTGGCTTTGGGAGTAACACTGTACAGAGATCTGTGTTTGGGCGCTATAACCTATAGATTTGTAACACCCTGACGCTGTAATACCACGAACGGTTAGAGCCTATCTACGCGCAGTGACCCCATGAATGGTTAGGTAGTGGATAGGAGTTACGACCCCATGGATGGTTAGACTGTGGCAACTAGAGATGGTTTGACTTGCGAGGTGACCCAAGAGATGGTTGTATGGTGGCGCTGTGACCCTAGGAATGGTTGTATTGTGGCGCTGTGACCCTAGGAATGGTTGTATGGTGGCGCTGTGACCCTAGGAATGGTTGTATTGTGGCGCTGTGACCCTAGGAATGGTTGTATTGTGGCGCTGTGACCCCAGATATGTTTAGATTGTTGAGCTATATTCCCTGGTTGATTATAGATGGTGAAGCTATGCTCCCCTCAAGAATTTGTCAAATCCAGATCAGGGTCCCCTCCAAAGATCACCAGATCCTGACGCTGTGACCCCACATATCGCCCTTTCCCCAACGCGGCGGCTGTAGAGCAAGACAACGTGGCTGATGTGGGACCCCTTGACCCGTGGCCAGACCCCCGTGCACATCCTGCTGGCTGGTCAGTGAGGAGAACCCCTCACACGTCACTCACGCGGACGCTGCCCTGCTTTGTGGACACGTCAGCCCGTCAGCCGCCCGGCCGAGCGTGCGCCCTGTGTGTGTGTGTGTGTGTGTGTGTGTGTGTGTGTGTGTGTGTCTAAACAACAAAGCTACATTACTGGAAAGGACTCAGTACCAAAATGTGAAGTCCAAACGTCATACGAGAAAAAAGGAAATCTGTGGTTCATGACAGAAAACGGGAAGGGTACAAAGAGAGAGAGATTGGGATTGTGTGTGGTTCCTTACTCCTGAACACTTAAGGACCTTCCCATCTCCCGCCGTACGTTTTCTACGACAATATAAGTACATAAGTACAATCAAAACGTGCTATTCTGTCCGGTAACCAACGTCTATGGTGAAAAACGGGTATAAATGTACTCGTGATATTCTAATCATTTTTGTCTCAGTTTTGTGAAGATTTGAATCCCGATGATGGCCCATGGTAGGGTCAGGCAGACACTCCCGCGTGGAGGCTGACCATGGGATAGTCCCTCAGCCCACGGTCATCCCCAGCTTAAAGTAAGCCACATCCAACCAATCACTAGCCCAGGCCACCTTTAACTAGCCATCCCCTTCTTCCAGGCTAGGACAACAGCAGCAGTAGCCACCCACGAGCCTATCCCATTCTACGCCTAACCGTCCCATCGCGTTAATCAACCCCAACGTTTCCCGGAACGCCTTCTCAACCCCAAGGCTCGAACAGGATCCAATACCCCTCCCTCATGGTTCGAACAGGATCCAATACCCCTCCCTCATGGTTCGAACAGGATCCAATACCCCTCCCTCATGGTTCGAACAGGATCC
>JAUTXX010167054.1:0-15467 GCA_032273605.1 Panulirus laevicauda | reverse complement strand
ATTATACGAGGCTGTTCATCCTTCCATCTGGCACGTGACGATGAATGGGTGCCAGACAGATGCTGCAACATTCTTGGGATACTTGAGCATCACGCCAGCGAGACGCGCCCTTGGTTGCCTTCCGCGTAATCTCAGGGAAGACACGGGGGGGTAGAAAGCTATCATTATGATACAAAAAAAAAAAAGAGCAGCCATTACGCTAAGGAGCTCATCCTCCACCTCCCAGAGAACAGCCTCTTTCGCTAATGGCTACGTTCACCCGAGGAAAACAACTTTTTTTCTCTTTTTTTTTACCGTTTCGTAACTCATTTTATTTTTGCAGTGACGATCGAAGAGTTCGGCTTTCTTGACGAACTCTTGTGGGATTTGGGTAGTGGTGTTTTCTTCGTTACAAAGGCTTCTGGTGCTTACTGGTGTCGCCACGCATTATAGAAATAGTTTCGAGCAACAGGAAGGTAATGGGGAATAGTGTGAAAGGAGAGAATTTAGTTCAAATTTACCTTTTTAGCGTCTGAAAATCATATTTATAAATACCATTATGAAAAAAGGTTTTTGTATGATTATCTCTACGAAATCACGTCTTGTACCCTATATTTTCACAATCTATACTTCCTCTAAAAACAAACAAATGTATTTGACGTTAATGGCTTGTCTATGATCGATATATATTATTAATGATATGATTATGGTATTGGAAAATCTATTTTCTTCATAGGTAATGAACATCAGTTTATCAGATAGTCATATGATTAAAAAATCCTCAAAAACAATTACAATAAAACCTGCAACCGATATCAATATCAACGAGTCATTATTCTACGACTTATTCCTGGAGACGAGGAGAGAGATCTGAAAAACTAGAAATTTGTCAAATCGGCACAGCTTTCGCGTGGCAAGAGGGAAGAAACACTAACCTTGTTTACCTTCATTGCGATTCGATAAAAGAAAAAAGAAGGCATCATCCTCGGCTGCGATTCGCTAGAAGAAAGAAATAGCGCACTGGCAGAAAACGAGAATGAAAAATGATTGATAATGGAAACGCAGGATATGTGCTTAACTGATCTTTAGCACTACAACGCAGCTGTGGGGTTGGAGTTCTTCGGTGCTGCTGTGAGAGTGTTTGAACGTGGGCGTGGAATAAACTTTTCGAAATCGACCATTTTTACACTCGCGGGACCGCGTCTCTTGAGCTCTCTCCACTATCATTCAACATTCTTAATCTTTTGCATTCTATCAACATTCACAGCCTCAGTCTCTACTCATGCCATCAAGTTTTTTTTCTCTTTCGTTACTTTTAATCTAATGTTATGGCTTCTGGTTTTTTTGTATCTTTATCTTTTGCATAACTCCACTAGACAACCCGTTTCCTAAAGTTTGTGCTCAATACATCACTTCATCTTTTCTATCATGGTGAACGGCATCATGGCTTCAAACTTCTCCCTGTAGCTCTCCTCCTTTCTTATTTCCGGGACCAGTTTTTTCGCACTCTAGACCTTCTGCGTTAGTTTCCTGCAATTCCTTAAATTCCAAGGCCAAACACACCAGCCTACGGCAGATACCGATTGATCGACCATCCCCAAGATGGATGAGTAGTTGGAATTGGCTGTGGCCCGACTACCTTACCCAAGATTCGAACCCCTGTGGGCCCGATCCTACGCAGGCCAGCACTGACTCATGGTCAGAAATACTAACCACTACGTCACGGAGGCCCGTGTGTGTGTGTGTGTGTGTGTGTGTGTGTGTGTGTGTGTGTGTGTGAATGATAGTATCACCAGAATTCGCCTGGAAGGGTTACAACGCGAGCGAAAAGTCACCTTCAGCTTGGCTGTACCATCGTCTGTGGGCTTTGGGAAGTAGTTCAGTCTTATCAATGACTCACTTGCTCCAAAGTAGACCATGATATGCTTGAACCTACTTAGAACAAAGCCTCAAAGATCTAGAAGCCCATAAAAAGTGTCCTGAAGTTTCAGGATAATAATGATAATCATAATGATAATAATGATAATGATGATACGAATGATAATTAGATTTTGCATAGAATGTGAGGCAGTTTAATATCTTTCAGATAACTAAGTAAATTTCATCTCGCAAGTTACATTAGATTTAATGAAATTAATTAGGGCGAATCATTCCTATGTCGATTCACTTTTCTTTCCAGTGATGGTGTCGGAGCCACTTTTCACTTCGCCCAAGTTCTCGACACAAAAGGAACCTAAAATGTCATTCCTGCCAATTCACTACGACAACGTTGACAAATTCTAGTGGCATGTTTTAAACTCTGTGTTATTCAGGTTTCAAGCTGTTTTGTCGTTCTCTTCTGAAGGTGTTGCTGGTGACAGGAGCCATCGATGCTTCGATAGCGGTACGTGGTTGTCCAATAGACGGTCTGCATTAACACGAGGCTCTGATTTGATCACCGTGCAATAAACGGTATGCATTAAGCTCTGATTTGATCACTGAATGTGGGAGATGCGCATTCATTACAGACTAATACTTACGGGATTTAATGATAGTATCATCATCGACCTCGACAGTGAAAGTGGTCACGAAAAATAATATTTCCACGTTCGTTGTGAACTCGACATTCCTGCTATGAGGAGCTAAATGAAAAATGTATAAATATTTTTCAATTTTTTCCTTTTGGGAGTTAAAAATATTCTGCTCATACAACATCAGTAGTTATTCATAAGTGTTAATTTTCCTGCATTCATCTGAAGCGACACAGAATTTTGAAAAATTGTTCGACTCTACCACGAACAAGCTTCTTCTCCTATCCCTCACATCTAGTTAATACACCACAATCCTACATGGTGTCCAAGGTCTCTCCTGAGAGCTCGCGCGTCATTGGTCTTGGGCTTCTGGTAAAAAGCAACGAAACAAGAAGACACCAGAAAGCAGAGAACGTTAGGTACAAAGACACAAAAACGCAGGTTTCTCACCGCCATAGAGGAAGCAGCTCATGTTCCAACCACAAGTTTATAGCAAGGGAGGAGGAGAAAAGAACAGGAAATATTGTGTGCGACCCAGAAAGAGATAAACTCGGATGTAAAGGACGTTGAGACTCGAGAGGCAAATAATAGTAATGAATCGTAACTCATCATCATCTGGTGTTCTCTGGCGCCTCACTGGAGAAGAGGTGCGAGACTGAAGAGGAAGAAGGATTCGTGATATGTCGGTTCACGGCGGCCCTTTGTAAAAGAGTGGAAGACGAGATATCCTCCTTCGTCAGGTAAAGATGCAAGCGATGAAATACGACGAGATATGTTCTGCCATCTGTCTGTGGCAAGCAGGAGGGAGTTGGATAAAGACGAGGTATCCTTGAACACATATATACTTCACTTGTGTAGTTGGGACTATGTAGTCAGAAGAGGGCCAGGCCCCATCCATAATCGACGAAGGCATAGCTTATTCATGGAAGGAGCGGCTATGTTAAATGATTTATGACAAAGTACGACAATAATCTTCAAAAACTGTCAAAGTCCGGCATAGTGAGACACGACTTTAGTTGGACATGGTCTGATCAATAGCATTCTTTGTTGATATTAACAGCTACATAACAGGAGTCGTATTTGAGATCAGTAAAATCAAAATCTAAGGTCTAAAGGAATATCAAATAGAATATCAAATAGCATTTTAGATTTTCAGTTTGAGTCGGCTTGACTAAACCATTTCAGAATCTCGATGTTCATCATCTTTCTAATGCTTTGAATAAGATTTTAGGTGACCTATTTTACGGGTTAATATTGCGTCGTGAGTGATTGTAGGCTATCAGGGGCAAGTTCTGGGTTGGTAACGTTGACCGTTGGATAATCGAAAATCATAGTAATGACTATCCATACTGAAAGATCACAAGTATATGCAAATGGACAAAAGCAGAAAATTTCTAGACGTTTCTTCAACAAATACATACTAGAATATCGTTTTCAAATGAACATGTATTCATACATGTACTGTATAGATGGGGTTGTACCTCGGTGGCTAGGAAATTTGTTGACTGGCAGTAAACAGTTCTCTTTCTCTTGGATATTAGAAATAACGATAATTGACGCTGTAAAACATCAACATTCGCAAACGAAACTAAACAACGTTTAAAACAAACAAACTGGGATCACACGTGACAAGTTAATCTCATTATTGATAAGGACAAAGACTTACATACGGGAAGTAAAGGCTACATGGGGAAAAAAATATGAATTCAGTGGAGGTACAAAACGTGGAATATTCCCAATCAGACATTGCCGATCGTCTGCTGAGATACAGGTATTCTGATGCTTCTTATCATTTTAGCAGATATGTATGTGATGGATTGTCGTTGAGATGAGGGGGTAAAAAAAAAAAATGCTACCTTGTTTTTCGCAATGGAGATGAAAATGAAGTTATTTACAATATCATTTGCGTTCATGTCATGACGGGATACGACGCCACATCAGCATACCGGAAAACCAAATCTGACATCAAGTCCTGATCGTGGAAGGGATGATGAACCGTGGGCATGTGTTCGTCAGCTGCATTTCTGCAAAAAAAAAAAAAGCAATCATCTGTCAACATGGCCAGATATGAGATCTTCACCAAACGGAAGAAGAAAAAACCTTGACAAGGCTCCTCCTACCAGAGATATGCTCTGTTCTACACATCCGTCGAGGTAATTATCCGGCCAAAGTTCGGTTCACTTCAGATAAAGAAAAATTTGAGATACGAGAAAGTCGGGAGGAGAACTGGCGGATGGAAATTGGAGAAGGCCCGCCCACAGCTTGTCTGGACAGCTTTTCCTCTGTACCAGAGGCTTGTCTTGAGCTAATTACTTGCTCCTGAAAAAAAGTAAATGTGGAACTGCTCGCTGCACATCCCTCAGGAGAAACCTACACTGCACCCCAGCTTGTAAACTGTAACTGTGACACAGTCGAATTCAGTAACCTTGGTGGTCAATGAATTAATTCAAAAGTTCAAAGTTACGAGTATGCCAAGTATATAGATGTTCCTTACACTGAAATCTTTACTGTAAAACTACAATATCTTGCAACAAATAAATATTTTGACAACTGCATCTCTAGTTCAAGTAATTTTACAACCAAAAACAATCTCATGCGCATTTAGGCATAGAAATATTACACACACACACACACACAATATGTACTTCATATGCAGCAATAGTTTTTCCATGCGGAGGTAGCAACAACAAGTACGTGGGAGAGACGAAGAGATGCATGGAAACTTGGGCAAAAGAAGACAGGAATGATGTGAGGAACCACGAAATGACCAACGCAAAAGTGGCGCATGTAAAACAAGCAGGACATCTCCCCAGATGGGAGGAGACACAAACACCGCAAAGGATTGGACAAACAAAAGAGTAAGGGTGTAGATACAGCCTTCATTTTACGAGGATGACATCAACACAGTAACAGGTGGTCGAATTCGAGCGGGAAAGCGAAAGGAACTGACCAATCAGCGAGCGCCACGTCACAGTGACCGGGAAAATTATCTAACAGCACTGAATACAACAACCTTGTGAGACACTATGTACTGTGTCATATTCTCCTGTCGAAGGGTTGAGAAGTAAATCCTCATTAGCACTTGTCATTACCAACTTAATATCCAGTAGATGTGGACATGGATGAAGTTTGGAGGGCAAATCATATTGAGATGTCTAGATAGAAACTCAGTGCCTGTATTGGCTAAATGTTCCAAAATTCACCCCATCTTCGCTTGGCATAGGTTCGTTTCTTTGGACAACTCGTCCTCCTCTTCTCTTTTTTTAAGTGTGTCTCACTGCGACTCCCACCTTAAGATATGTAACTGTGAAGCTCACGCCATGTATCGCTTTGACGCTCACCTAATGACGTGTTAATGTGAAGCTCACGTGATGTACCTTATGACTCACGTGATGGTGTATCGCTGCGACGCTCTTTTAACGATGCATGGGAGTGAGCTTTACAATCATGGAACCCCATTCTTTTGAGCATTTTGTTTCAGCACTAGCCATTTCCTCACTCAGTTTATTCCAATCATCCACTTCTCTTGTACTATCAAAGTACTTCTTTACTTCTTTCAAAAGAAAGTCTCTTGGTTCTTTTCGTTATATGGCCCACTGGTTGCTCTACCTCTGCGTCTTTCGAAGAACTATCCACTGTTGACTTCATCAGACTTATCAAAAACAAACTTCAAGACTGTGGTCAAGTCTCCCCTAACTCTTCTTATTTTCATGATGGACATATTGATGGCCTCTAAGCTATCGAAGTACCTCAGCTCACCTGACGACGCTGAATCTGTCCAAGCGACAGGAGGCTCGTGTGCAACACTTCGCAGGAGTAATTATCAATCTTACAAAAGACAGTCTTTCCAGGGCTGAGTCTGCAGGCACATCACCGAGGAGGCACTTGTATCTGGCCTTCATCCACTCTCCCACCTTTATGATCGGCCTCTGTCCAGCCATACAATATTCAGAGCTTCGATCCCACCACTTGCCGACTGCTTTACCTGAAATACAGCATCAGGCTTGGGAGGAGGTGTCAGATCCCAGGCGTGAGATGCACGGCAGAGGTCGGCCATCAGAGAATGACACTGCTAAAGGTCGGGAAATGTGGCATTATTCAGTCCTCCTTTTTTCAGCAAAGACGTGTGTGCTTTCTGGTGTTTGTTTTCTCCTTCATAAATATGCATCAAATATTCTGCATCTTCATCACACTCCATAGAATATCATTCTGTATATTCATTGTATTGCACCAAATATTGATGTTGCTGTCATTAGCTATATGAATGGAAATATGTTGCTTGAACGATGGTGGACATTACCAGCATAACGAAAACATCGACGAAGTTTCCATAGAGGGACACTGAAAAGGAAATACCAAATTTCTTAAGTTAAAACTGTGTTTATAACGATATAAGGTGTGAATACTGGCATCAACCATCTGTCTTAGGTTACGCATTGAATCCTCCCCCTCTTTCTTTGGAACACGTTCGCATCTCTTACTAACGCATCGACTTGGGATTGATTTTCACTCTGTCTGTCTTACATTCTTCGAAAATCTTACAGATATCTAAAATGGTGATTATGACCTTCTTAAATTCATGCAGAATCAATGTATTACAATGGCGAGGTTTTGTAAGTTGATTAATCCTTAATTACTATGATTTAGTAATGACCTCGAGCTCCTGCTCTGAAAATTATGGGATTAACCACATCATTTATTCTTAAGGACACAGACGCACTTCATAACCTCCAAGAACTTCACCATAATATCATAATGAAACTTCAAGACGTTGGGGAACGACTGTTTTAACAGTGTGTACCAATGTTTTGCTTTTCTCATCCTTCTCTGCTGCTTCTGTTATTCTGGACGTCTGCCTCAGCAGCGGTGTCTGCACATTATGACTTATGTCATCCCTCGACTCTCATTACTTTTCTTCTCGGAACTCTGGCTCGCTATTGTCACATGCATTTATCAGGGAATCGAACGAGGCTGTGTGTCTGTCTGTCTGTCTGTAAAATTAACATGACACATATTGCTAATGCACACACAGTCTCCTGTGGTGACTCACAGGTGCTAAACCATTTCTGAACTAGCCATATCAAGAGGGCGTAGAAAGTAGATTTAAATTTAGGATAAAAGAAAAATGTCCAAAACCCGATTACGAAGACCAGGATATTAATTGATGAATCGGTTTCTGTTCTCAAACAGCATAGCATCCGTTTTCATGCAGGTATCAATATTTCTTTTTTTGCAAGTATTCACGAAAGAACGATTTTGCCGCTGTTGTACTGTATCTATCTATCTATCTCATGAAAGAATGTTTCGAATGTGCTTTCAAATATGTGAGGAAACTATGCTTTCATGATTCGGCTCATGGTAGGTCACCATTCGTAAGAATTAGTGTCCTTACAATTGCTGTTTGGGTAACTTTCTCCAATATCTTGTAAAACTCGAGGAAGAAAAATAAGAATATTCATCTTAAGTCTTTTTACGAAGTGCTTTGAGGAATCTATCAGTGAAGTCAAGACTTAAAGAGAGTCAGAGAGAGGAAATGTAAAATTTCCTAGACATTAGCCATGTAAAGGAAGTTCCTTTTAGGTAATTTTCATTATCAAGTTTTCGAGACACTTTTGCTCGCAAAATATGTGCTCACTTAAGAATAAAGCTCAGCTCTCCTCCCTTACCCACCAACTTGCTTCAGCATGGAGGCGACTCGAAAATAGAAAATAAAAGCATTATGGTGTGGCTCTCACCAGCATAAGTCTCCCTACATAATGAATCAACAAACCACCGAGGAGTTGTAACTGGAAAGCCATGTCATAACCAAGCATCCTCGCCATGGCAGGAATTAAACGTCTACTGAAGTGCATTGGAAACAGAAACCATTCACAAAGACCTCCCGAGGAGGAGAGTTGTATCACATCAGCAGACAGTTCGCAGAAAGTGTTTAGAAGCAGCAGTTATCCAAACTGTCTTTACGATCAAGACAACGTAATGTTTAGCCCAGCACCTCCTGCTATAAATCTGTTGCCAATAAAACGTTCAAACATGTGCCCTGACCACCACGGGCATTTCTTCCTGTCACTCCTCCTCCCCAAAGCCCTCCAACTCCCCTCTCCCTAACCAATGACGTTAACCACCCACCCTCTACCTCACACCGATCCTCCACCACCACCCACTTCGTCGTGTATATGAGCTAGTGTTTTGTTATGGTCTGTCAGTAACTTGAAAAAACTCATGAGAGCGAAGCAGCAATTTTCAGTACCTTAAGAAAGTTCATGAGTGAAACATAATTTTCAATAAAGTAATCGTTCTCAACAAAGAATAGAATATACTTTTGGTAATAATTCCATCATTATAAAGAAAATGAATTATGTTCCAAGATGGACAACAGAAATGTAATCACTGGGAAAGATTCAGCCCAAAGAGAAGCTAATGAAGAGCATCTACATGCTAATGATGCAATCCA
Organism: Panulirus laevicauda; assembly: GCA_032273605.1. NCBI lineage: Eukaryota > Metazoa > Arthropoda > Malacostraca > Decapoda > Palinuridae > Panulirus > Panulirus laevicauda. Next base: position 6,527 of record JAUTXX010167054.1, on the reverse strand, counting down.
CTTGAGACGAATCACTACGAAATAACATAAGATCACTAACTAACAAGGTATGGGCATAAAGTATCAATACAGTGATAATATAAAACTAAAGCCTCAGCCCGAAGTCCAGTTAACTAATAGATTCAAAGAGATTAAACAAAAGGGGAAAATATATACGAAAATATTTCTCCTGCGGTGCAGTCGGCTTTAGTATACAAGGACGACGATAGTGCAGAAGAATGAAGGTGGCTCTTGTTATCAGGGGAATGAACGTGTGTTCGTTCACTCACAGTGAAATGAGCAAAACGGTTCCATTATGGAGTGAAGTGCCTCGAGCTGCAGTGAAGGCAGTGCTTCATTTCGTAGTATGGAGAGGTAATGGACATTTAGAATAGATAACAAATGAGTGCGAACAATAAGGGGCACATTTAGACCCCTATTTTGGGGCACAAAATATAAATAAGATGGATATATAAGCGTTAATAACAAGTCTTTGATTAGGTCCTCCCTCGCCCGCGCCGTCTTATTTCACAAAAAGGAAACCAGATTGGAGAACACATGGCCCACACCGTTACCCACACTCCCCAGGGGAAGAGAGAGAGAGAGAGAGAGAGAGAGAGAGAGAGAGAGAGAGAGAGAGAGAGAGAGAGAGAGAGAGAGGGTTGACTCACTTCGTCCACTAATACAATCTGGCGGCGGGTTTTAAAACATCTTGGGTCATCCATTGTGTGGCTTAGAGACATCAGGCCACTAGTGGAACCAGGCTTTTACCCTAATGTCTCCCCCGCCCCGTCTCCTGCCTCCCTTGTGTGCCGTGCTCTGCCCTGAGCCTGGTCTCCAACTAGCCCCACCCAGTTGCCATCTTTCACTCCATCTTCTGCCCCCGTCCTTTCTCCTACCCTCCCCGCCACGTCTTTACACCCTCTCCTACATCCGCCTCGTCTCCTGTTTCTTTCCCCATATCCTTCCTCTTACCCCGTTTCCAACAGTTTGTCTTTATGTGTGACTACCTACTAGAAGTGACCTGTATATGATTATCTACTGTTTGGGGAGGGGGTTCTACATTCGTGGTGCCCCATCTCTTGAACTTCTCCATTGGTACACAACTTTTAAACTTCTGTATGGTGTCAGCATTAACAGTGTGATCAGTAGACAAATTCCATTACTCACAACTAGTTATTGTTAATGAAATTATTCTTTAGATCTTGTTTACAAATTCTTCCTCAGTTTCATATTCTGGCCTTCGATTATATCCTTGTATATGGCCTCTGGTTATACCACCCTTGTATACGACCTCTGGTTATATCAACCGTGTATATAGCTTCTGGTTATATCACCCTTGAATATAGACTATGATTATATCAGCCTTTTATAAGGCCTCTCGTTATATCATCTTTGTATGTGGCCTCTGCTTTTAATATCCTTGTTATGGCATATGGTTATACCACCTTGCATATGGCATATGGTTATACCAACCTTGTATATGGCCTCTGGTTATACCATCCTTGTATATGGACTCTTTTTATACCATCCTGGTTATGGCATATGGTTATGCTATCCTTATATATGGCATAAGGTTATCCTATCCTTGTAAATGTAAGGCCTCTGTCCTTTCCCTGTCACTCATTTTCTTAATTCGTTACTATGTTTATTTCCTTCCTCTGGACCTTTTATATTAGTTCTCTGTGCTTCTGAGCAGCATATTCTAGTTTTGGCCATTTAGAGGATAACAGCTTGGTGAATATTTCCTCACCTATGTACTTGAATGCTACTCTAATATCTGCCAGAAGACAGTTTTCCTCTGTTGCTATTCTGCTACGGTGGCAAGTGTCATGGAAAGGAAAAGTGTACATGGTCGTATGATAATCCTTTATATCTGAGGGTGTTAAAGATCTTTTGGTTGGTGGCTATAGCCTAATGACCGTGGGAGGTGTTAGGGCTAAAGCCCAATCAGCCAACCAGTCTAAGATGGGACTCTAGCGACAACTTAAGGCCGATGTTTACCGCCAGGTCTCTCCTGCAGCTTGAATCCTGCTGGATACTATTCATATCAAGACCTTCTTTCACAGGGTTCCATTCTGCTTACACTTTGTTTACTTGGGGTGGATTTCATCAGCCATCCATCAGATCAATTATGCAGTTTGTCTAAGTCCCCATTTAGGTTGATGCAATCCTGTCAGCGTTTTATTTCACTCGTGACTTTGGCATCATCCGCAAACATATGCAGAAAGGAGTTCAGTTCTTCCTACAAGTTAATTACGTAGACCAAGAAAGGAATAGACCTAGAATAGAACCGTGCAGCACGCCACTGGTCACTCGTTGGGCCCCATCTCTAGCAACATTCACTCCTATCATACAGATTTCTAAGCATCACTGCTGTCCACAGTTACTACATCATCTATCCAGTTTACTCCATTCTTCCTCTCTTCTCATACTATAATGGTATTCTTCCCATCCTTTCAAACACGTTAATTCATTACTTTCATGTTATGGCCTTTGGTCGTTCAATCTTTGCATCTTTCAAAGGACAACATTTTCTCTACATTATCAAGCTGATGTAAAAGCTTATAGGTTGTGATCAGGCCATCCCTCACTCTTCTTATCCTTTATGGTAGGCAGATTCAAGGCCTCTAGCTTTTCCCTGTAAGTCAGTTGTCTTGATGCTATTACCATTTTGCTGCCCCCTCTAGACTTTTTCTATTAGTACTTTGTATTCATTTACACGATGACCGAACTTGAAAAGTATATTCTAATTTGGCCAAATGTAAGAAATGATAAAAACTTGCTGCATATTTCCTGCCTGTGTACTTGAATGTCATTCTCATATCTGCCAATAGACAATTTGCCTTCTTTACTGTTCTTCTAATGCAGATACTGTGGCGATAGGTTAGGGACGATGTCGACTGTCATGTCACTCTCAGACACAGATTCTTGCATATGATATCCTGCGAGATGATATTCATGTTGAGGCCTACTTCCACCGTGATCCATACTAACTACTTTACATTCACTCGTGGAAAATCTTATGAACCATCTATCAGACTAACTCTGGAGTGTGTCTCGGTTCCCTTGTAAGTCGATTTTGTCCTAGTTTTTCATTTCTTTCATGACCTTTGCATCATCGGCAATCCATTCCTTCTGGCAAGTCATTCACACAGATGAGGAGGAGTCTTGAATCCCTTTATGGTAACCTCAACCCGTTTTGAGAAAGCTCCTCTGGAATTCATCTTTTGCTCCTTTCCACTAAGATAATCTAACCATCAAGGGAGTGTCTCTTTTATTCCTGCCTGGTGATCAAGCTTATAAATCAGCCTCTCATGCGGCGCAGTGTCACATTCTCTCTGGCAGCCGAAATGTAAACACTTTACCCAGCCTTCCCTTTTCTCCAAAACATGGCTCATTCGTAAACACTAAAATGTTTGTTACGCATGCCTTTCATTTCCTAAAACCTCGCAATCTCTCACGTAAGTAATTTACGCCCTGTAGGAAGTCTTCTATTTGCTCTCTGATAATTTCTTCTAGTATCTTACAAACCGCACTCGTTGGGGACAGGTCTATAGTTGTGCGCCTGCTCCAGGTCCCTTTTCTCATAGAAAGGTGGAGCATCTGCCGTTTTTCACTCCCTTGGCACTTTGCCTTTCTCTACAGACATTTTGAATTTTTTCAAGAGATTTGTCAAATGTATCTACATCATCTTCAGGACCACATGCCTTGTATGGATCATGAACATTCTCTTCATGTTTTTGCAAGATATCTTAATGCTTTCTAAAACCTCTTCTCTATTCCATCTCATTGTAGTTGGAGCTATAGTGTCTTCAGTCAAGAAAACACTTTTGAACTTATCATTCGCCTCCTTGCATATCCTCACATCATCCTTTACAACTCTTCCCTCGAAATCCCTTAGACTGATCAGCCGCATTTTAACAGAATTTAATCCTGAAAATCCATGGAGAAGCTTTGGATTGCCTTCTGCCTTATCCAAGATATCATTTTCCAAGTATATATATGTTCCTCCTTCCTTATCCTGCTATACTCGTACTTCTTTTCGTTATATCTTACTAATGCTGGCTAGCTGGAGGGTCGCCCACATCTTTGTCACAGCACTTTTCGAAGCTCTTTTGCCTTTTGACATCTTATCTTGAACAAGTATTTCCTCTTTCTCAACTTTCCCTCCGTATTTAAGGCTAGAAGTACCCATTTTCCTATGCAATTGTAAATTTCAAAGAACCTTTCGGATAAGTGCCCTAATTTATGACTAATAAATTGCATTTCCCAATCTGTGTTACAGAGATATCGTTAAGTTCTGTGTATTTTCCTCTATTATATCTCCTCTTTCATTACTGTCTCATCTCTGCTCTCTTAACATCTTCGTTTACCGTTTAATCATTCTTAAACATTACATGATCTCTTTTCCAAGTGGTGTATCATATATTATTTTTCATGATGTATAAGAATTTGACACTAGCTACGTGGTAATTGAGGTAGCCATATTGGAAGTGAATGTGGTATGGACGGACTGGTCAAGTTCATGGTGGAGGTGCTGGTTTCTGGTCTCGGGTTTTTCTAGGTAAGTGATATTCTCTACCGTCCTGGTTAGGTCTGGCTATTGTCAGCTTAGGTACTAAGATTGATACCTAAGTAGCATGTCTGTTAAAATTTTGATCAATTCGTTGTCCCGTATCATAGTGCTGTATTGTGGTGCCATTAACCCAGGATAATCGATGCTCCAGTCCTTTCGTAAATATGTAAAGATATTTTTTTTACTTTTGTCGTATGTTTTCGCCGAGTTTATTTTATGCTGGGATGGATTTTGATAGATTTTTGTTAGTTACAAGTTTCATCTGCTTTGTTTCGTTGTTTATGTTTGATGTTATCTAAGGGGAAGGGAGCCAATGATAGACAGCTAACGTTAGGTAATGATAGGAGTCACAGGTGTTACTGATCCGGCCAGGTACCATGACGGTCAGAAGTGTTCTTGACCTTGGCAGGTTCCATGAGGATCACAGGCGGTATTGACTTTGCCGGGCCTCATGACGGTCACAGGTGTTACTGACCCGGCCAGGTCTTATGACGGTCACAGGTGTTATTGACCTTGCCAGGTCTCATGACGGTCACAGGTATTACTGACCTTGCCAGGCCCCATAACTTGCAGGTATTATTGACCTTGTCAGGCCCCATGACAGTCACAGGTGTTATTGACCTTGCGAGGTCCCATGACTCACAGGTGTTATTGACCTCGCCGGGCCTCATGACGGTCACAGGTGTTATTGACCTTGCCAGGTTCCATGACGGTCACAAGCGTTAATAACCTTACACCTGGTAACCCAAGACCGCGCTGAGTGGAACACAGTATTGCCAACTTCCCCCTACCTCAACTTCCCCTTTCCCTACTTCACTATTGTATACCGTCTCATTATTTACCCAGTAAGAATGATAACATTTCTGCATTGACCTCCATCCGCCTATCCTTCACCCACTATTAATTCCTTGCATCCAAGAAATCACATACAAATAAGGTAAAATGATGTCTATAAAAACAACAGTCATAATCAGAGAATGAACTAGGTGGCAATAGTGGTCTAGGAGAACTTGAACTTCACACTGCGACCTCGACCATGAGCTGTACCAACCTGACTGGACAATATATCAAACCAGTTCCTTCTCCTGATGGCCTAAAGAAGAAAAAACCTTGCCGCCACCAATAACGCTGCGGCAAGCTAGGCTTGAAGTTGATAGCTGTATACTGAAGAAAACACCATCAGTGAAGATCTGAGAATAAAATTATATGTGATATACAGCTACACTGTGGGCGAGTTTTAAGAAATACTTTCCTAAAGAAAAGGTTACAAGATATGAGAGAAAAGCGCTGTGTAAAAGACCCTTACGCTTTTGAAAGACCAGACAGAGGTTGTTGTAAGGCTAAACCTAACCTTTGATCAAGAAAATGATCTTCGTCATCTCGTGATACATTATTAAGAATCAGTCATCTCTCATCATTTTGGATAAGTGTTTCCAAGGAGTATCCACATTTAAGTAGGGAAAGCACCATCCCTTGAACATGTTGGACATTATATCCTTAAAGCTATCTTGGACACCCCCACATAGTCAAAATTGTCATATCCGCCTCCCCAAAAAAGCTGAGGGTTTTGTATAGATGCTGTAATGATTGTTCCTTGTCAGCAGTTGTCATACCTACAAGGGGTCTTACCCGTCTAAGGATGGGGAGCTGAGCTACTTATCCTTCTCTTTAACCAGAGTAGCATCAGAAGCCATTCGTCTCATTAATTCTCCTGCCATCACCTCTCTCCAACCAACCCTCTCTTTCCGCTGGGATGTTTCCGTCCTTATTAATTCTCCTCCCATCACCTCTTTCCAACCAACCCTCTCTTTCCGCTGGGATGTTTCTGTCCTTATTAATTCTCCTGCCATCACCTCTCTCCAACCGACCCTTTCTTCCGCTGGGATGTTTCTGTCCTCATTAATTCTCCTCCCATCACCTCTCTCCAACCGATCCTCTCTTCCGCTGGGATATTTCTGTCCTTCTCATT
>JAUTXX010166834.1:2997-15469 GCA_032273605.1 Panulirus laevicauda | reverse complement strand
ATACACGTCCACACACGCACATATACATACCTATACATTTCAACGTATACATGTATATACATACACAGACATATACATATATACACACGTACATAATTCATATTTGCTGCCTTTATTCATTTCCGTCGCCACCCCGCCACACATGAAATGACAACCCCCTCGCACAATATCTATGCCAAACTTGGTGAAAAACTAGTAATCTAAACAACGGATCATATTTAGACTGCCATGCGAGACGGGCAGAGGTTAACTCGAGTGCGGTGTTTGCAGAGGCTCCTACATAATGTTCCCACTGACTGCTTCTGCCCAATGCTCCTTCCTGATGTTCCTACCCACCACTTCTACCTCTAAGGTTTCTACCTCATACTCCTGCCTAAATGTTCCTATCTACTGCTGTTATCTACTGCTCCAACCATTTTGCCAAAAGTACCACATAGTGCTCACCGCAGGAAAAATCTAGAGTTATGGAGGAAAGAGCTGTGCGAGTTATCAAATGGTATGTATGACTAGGAGAAATTCCGTTTGTGGACAGAATGCCACTAGTCCACGTGTGGGTGAGGCAAGAAGAAAAGAAAGCTACTTGGGTCAAAGGAGTGCAACTTGACAACCAATGAAGTGCTGGCTCACTAAGCAGTCGTCACTAACCATCCCGAAACTCAGGCGGGTAGCACTGGTATTATACCTCCCTGGTTGCTGGCTGCCTACCAGCTACCACCTACATTATTTGTCTTAATGTAAGAATAAAGAGAGTATAAGAATATGCCACATACACAATTTCTTAACCTTCAAGATATAACAGGAACCTCAAAAAGGCGGTGTGTCTATGCTCCCACCTGTGGACCATGACGGTCCAAAAAACAGTCCTGGACTACGGTAAGTCGTAAAGATGGGCCAACTCCTGATCTTGTTTTATTCAGTGTTTCAGTCTTATTTCTTACTGGACTTTATGTATCACCCTGAGTAACACATATACAATTCTTCATACCTCCAAGATTAAATACCGGTTGCAGAGGTGGTGTGTCTGGGGTTCACGTCCAAAATCAAAAGCAGTTGTGACTGCAGTATGATTATACCTCAACCGTCCGGACACCAGATAAAACCCAAATTACTGGTTTCATGGTCCACACCAATATCTGGGCAAAGTTTCAAAAAGATATAAGTGAAGGTTTGGCGAAGAGAGAGAGAGGAGAGAGAGAGAGAGAGAGAGAGAGAGAGAGAGAGAGAGAGAGAGAGAGGTCCTATGACGAGATTTTGTCAATAGGTAAGGCTAGCGTGCAGTCCCAAGCTCATCTAGACGACAGAATATTTACATTTTAACTATAGCTTGAAGTTTAGTTTCCTCATTTATTCACTTACGCAATACAAACATTTACACGACAGCTTGTTTTTCCGCTTCCTATTCCCAGAGATGATCTCCCAACTTTTCATTTATTTCTTCCTCAAACTCCCAAACGTGCCGCCACAATTTCGACTCGCGTCTCCTTTCCAATGTATATGTTTCTCAACCTCTTGCCTCTGCCCTACCTCACCTCCTACCTTATCCCTAACTTCCCCCTCCCTAAATTCTCAACCTTTAACTCCTTCACAATCCCACTTTTCGCTCGTAGTCTGCCCCCCCTTCCCAATCCTCCCCTACCATCCCTACCCAAATCTTCTTCTACCTATAGCATCTCTCATCCCTCCCCTACACAGCATTTGTCACCGCTAACTTACCCATCACTTCTCATTCCTCACGTCACCCACCACTCCCCAATAAGCTATAAGTGTTATCTCCCACTTCTCAACCCTCTTACATGCCCTCCTCATCCTCCACCTACTAGTCATTACTACCCGTACAGAGGGCGAGTTAATCCTGTTTCATCTGTCCCTCTGCCCACCACTTCCCACACTTTCACCCCTCCCCTAAAGATGACATCTCCATTTCTTACTCCTCCCTGCCTCACCCTCCAAATTTCACTATATTTGCCCTAACCACCTCGTAACTTAATTTTTCACTTCTCCCTTTCCTTTTCTTCTCCATCCCATTTCTCCTCCCCTGTCCACTATTTCCTCCACTTCCCCTCGCTCTCACAACTTTGTACATCTATTTCGTTTCCCTCTCCTCCTAAACCCTGACTTTTACACCTTCTTGGCTTTCTGCTCTCTTCCCCCCAACATCTACTTTCCAGCCTCAACTCTTAATCTCTTGCCAGTGGCACTTTCCTCGACCTCTCCTCATCGCTCGATTTTTCTTTTCCTTTCCTCCGTCACCGCTACCCTTCCATAATACAAGATTCAAATAAACCCTGAACACCGTGCTCTCTTGTCCATCATTTTGGCTTTCCATGGTAAAATGTCTTAAAATACAATAGGCAGTTCCAGTTCACCTCCACCATAACGACTCGTACCGCTTTATCAAAAAAAATATAAGCAAAAAGAAAATCCATTAGGGATGAAATCCCACTAATGTCGTCCGTGGCCGCCCCTCAATGTTCCAGTTCTCCTGTGCAGGCCATTATGGGAATGTGGAAGAGGCGGGAATGGTTCTGTCATCTGGAATGGACCCTTGGAATTGCTTCCATCCGGGTATTGACCCACACTTACTCTCGTTCTCTGACGTCTGTTTCTTTTAAAACTTTTGTGCGATTCTATTCTTTTTCTCCCTTTATCGCGTCCGATTCTACAGCATTCATTTCAATTTATTTTACGTCGATGGAAATAATAAAAAGATGGTTATCTTATATTTGGATATTATATCGTAATGATCAAAACTAGGCAGACCGATCGTTATATCATTGTTACGATAGCAAGACCATCTTTCAGGCGAGGTTCATACAGACAAGACAACAAGCTGGAGCTCCGAAGACGTAAAAACAAGAGATAAGACCGCAAACAATAGCCTAACTGCTTGAAGATCGTGATAAAATGTAGTTGCAACACTGTGAACTGTAATTACTTGAATTCCTGTTCCAATATTTTTCGTTATAAAATATAATGACTACGTTCAGAACTGTGAAGAATACAGCTTAAAAACTCCTGCAGATACCGTATTACGTACCGGAAACAAGTAAAATGTTGTGAAACAAAGAATTCTAACATTACTGTGTCGACACACGAGATCATTTTGCCGTCAGCATCAGAACAGCGAGCAGAAAAGACCCGCAGCTGGCGCAGCCAGCTACGATATTGACCCCAAAGCTCGGCCACGGTAAGGCCTATTCGTCAAACTGGGTCTTGGCTAATGCGACAATGATACTCCTTGATGGTGACCCTGTGATTAGCTGGTTCTGCTAGGATAAAAGTATTTCAGACTTTTACGGTCGCGAGATACTTCCCTCACACTGATGAATGTAATTTTATTCACAAGCAATTTACATGCCCGATGATGAAGTGACGAAGAACGATGTGACGTAACACCATATCAGAAATCTACTCCACACTTTGTATCATACTTTATGACGCTTGTTTCTGATGATGCTACCAGCGCTCCCGGAAGTTTGTCTCTACTACACCAGCATCAGGATGGTGGTTATAGCCCATGTGCCTTAACGCAATAACCAGTCCTGGTAAAAGTACTCTCCATACTTTATGTGATTACGGTATTTGTTCTTTCATACTATTTCCCCAATTCCTGCCATCGCGGTGTAGCGTCAGGACTAGGCGAACGAGCCCCCAGAGAAAATCCTTCCAAGTAATTACATGGCGGTGTTTAGATTTCAAGAATCTCATGAAAAAAAATAATGAAACCAAATGACATATAAATTCTTGATAATGTGGTGACGCATGCGTCATACGACAGTTGAGGACAATGTTCAGCGTCACATTACACAAGAATAAAAATCAGGGTTACAGTACAGAGAAAACAGGAAAATAAAACCAGTAGGCACCAGCACACAATCCATCACGGGTTCCCTAACATCTAAAATGTTTCATGTTTCCTGTGATGGAGCAGCAGTAAGGTTTATGAACAAGGTGAGGAGCCTTCATAATCTAAAGCCCATTTTATCACCTTTTATATTCGTTCTTCAAAAGACGATTTTCTTCACTCCAGGTGTATAAGTACCAAAAGTATAATTAATACTTTCCAGAAGAGAAACCTATAAATTAAGTATTACAGTTTTACGACCGGTACTAAATTGATAAGTTGGTTTTTTTTTACATACTTATTCGCAGTTTCCCAACTCTAGAAGACAGCGTCAGGAACAGACGAATAATAGCCTCATTTGCACACAGCCATCATGTATAAGGCACGGAAACCAAGATCTGTCAACTAAAGGCAAGCCCCAAAGATTGTTCCTTGGCTTCCCCGTACCACTGCTTCCCAAGCTCAGACATGATATATCACACACATACACACCGTATACAGCCTCGATCCAGTTCATTCTGTTCCATGTACGCCTCCCACCCTTGTCAATGTTAAAGCCACGATAACTTAAAGCTTCTTTCATTCCATCCTTCCGTCTACATGGTTTCCCCCTCTCCCTTCCACCCCCCACTTCTGACACGTATATCCTCTTAGTCACCCTTCCCTCGTTCATCCTGTCCATATGTCCAAACCATTTCAGAACATCCTGTTCAGCTCTGCCGGTCAGGCTGCACTCACTACCACGCTTCTCTCTCATTCTGAACATGATCAACACGTTCGCTCTCTCGGGGCTACTGAACCTTCAAACATACCTATCTTTGCCCTCACAGAAACTGACCTCTCCTTCCATACATCCAATGCACCAAGGGCCTTAGCCCCCACCTCTTCTACCCTGACTCACCCCCTCACAGAAAGTGACCTCTCCTTCCATACACTCAATGCACCAAGGACCTTAGCCCCCACCTCTTCCACCCTGACTCACTTGAGTACCCTTGGTTCCATCCGCTGCTATGCCCTCACCCAAGTGGCCGAGATGTAGGACAAGGGAAATCATTATCAAAAAAAAAAGCTTTAAAGGGAATGACTGTTCTACATGTTGCATTTAAAGTAATTTTTCTGGATTTATTATTATTAATCTCACCGTTATCCAGTTATTATCAGACTACATACATTGAAAAATCTATTTTCATGGTTAATTTGACCCGACGCAAATCTGAACCCCTTAAGCACGACGGGACGACCTTGGGTTACGACAGCCCAGTCGTACCGTCGTACTGAGGGGGTTAACATACTGAGATAATGGGAAAAGAAAAAAAATCTTATTTGTGCTCGGTATGAGATACAAGTCGTATCACCATCAGTTTTTCTATGACCCTCATGGCTGACATCCTTCGTATTCTATATCTTCCCCGTGTGGACAGAACACCATACAACTGCCACGCCCTTCCTTCCTCCTGCGTTATGCCCTAAGCATGTTAACGACTCAGTATATCATGTGTGATACCCATAAAAGCACTATCTGGCATCTCGCCTGGAATGGCAGGAACCAGGACTGGAATGTAAACAATCTAATTATCACATTCCCAGCGTCACGGTATGAAAACTGGATATTTTAGGCGGCATGCTGGGATTCCAAAAACCTGGGCGTCTGAATGTACGTGAACATTAGTCGGTAAAATTACAAGGGTTTTAATATGCTATATCCACTTTTTGCCGATTCATTCAGAGGACAGCAATTCCAACCTCGTACATTTTAGGCATAAACGTTCCATTACAAAATTGGGAACAAAACGATCATTGTGGAAAGCCATGATACTGAATGATTTACCAAAAATCCATAATAAAATTCAAATGGAATAAAGCGACCAAAGTTCGCTAATGCTATTTAATTTCTATCTAACTTTTCACACAGTGGCTTAATTACCAGCCACGATGTCCTACAACCGTGCTCAATGGCCGCAAATTCGGCAATCTTCTTCATGTCTTTAAATGACGGTAAACAGACGGATGGAGCAGAGGGATGTGCTAAAATCGTACTTGCATGCGTTATGTATCACCTAAGCTATGAAACACGATTGTCTCCCAGAGGAAAAAATACATAGAGAGACTTAATTAAAATCTGCGAATCTCTGTAACAAGCTTTTTTCCAGTGGAAAAAAAAAAGATTAACGTAGCTTCCCCTTCCCCTTGTCTCGTCTTACCTGCCTCTTCAGCTATTCCCCTTTCCCACTCCCCCTTCTACTTTTCCCTTTCCATCCTTCCTCTCTCTCCCTTTCCATCCTCTCTCTCTCTCTCTCTCTCTCTCTCTCTCTCTCTCTCTCTCTCTCATCCTCTTCATCTCAATGTTCTCGCTCCTTTCGCTCTCACCTCCATCTAATTCCTCTTTCCATGCCTCCCTCCACTCCAACAAAACCTAGTCTGCCCTGCTCTAACAAAACCCATGCCACCCCCCACCCCAACCCCCGCTTTCAATATTTTACACACAAACGAAAGGGGGAAGCCTCCCACTGAGATAACTGGGAGGCTTACGTCTTTCCTCCACGTAGGGGTGAAAATAACCTTGACGTCCGCGGGAGCCCAAGTGCGGAGTTTGCTTTCCACGTCGACTGTGGGTTACGGCAGTGTACCTCGCATATTAAGGGCTTGGTCCGCCCCGCTTTAGAATTATCAAGGGAGTATTTTGGCACGAGGTAATAACTCCTACCGACGCCGAAAGAACACATTTGTGTGAGCTCATTTCCAATGTTCAAATGGTAATACATACACAAATCATTTTTTCAAATTGTTACTTATTATGGAAACACAGCTTCTCTGTTTCTTGAATTTTCTGTGACATGTCCATAAATACAAACACAATTCAGTCCAAAAACGTCATCCTAAAATGAGACTATTCTATCAATACTCATTACCAGTTTGGATATAAATAATATCCCAGAAATTAATCACCAATCATAATGTTTTATTACTTAAAATACAAATTCTTCTCCCTCAAAATCGTATATAACGAAGGTGGGCCAAAAAAAAAAATGGAAAACGTCGAACAATCAGCTAACAGGCGGCGTAGAGGAAGTCTTTGGGGAAATATTGGGAATTAAATACGAGACTATAGCGCTCAGAGCGTGATTAAAATGGAGTGGGGAGGGGAGAAGGGAAGGGCGAGACTGGAAAGGAGAAATGACGCTAAGGTGCAGCAGTGTGAGGTATCTCCGAGAAAGATTTTACTAGGAAAGGCTGAGGAAGAATGGTCGAGTATGATGGTGAATACGACACGAACGAAGAAAGAAAGAAAAACCTGTACTTAGGAAGAAGTCTGTACACAGACTGACACCTTGAGGGAAGATGACTGTGGAGGAATGGTGATGTCAGGTGTTGGGTGACATGTAGTTGGGAAGCCGCGTGAGGAATAATATCGGTGACGAGATAACTGAGGAAAAGGATGGTTGTCGAGGGGTGGTGACCGTGGCTCAGGAACCATTTGATAGAGAGCATGATCCTTCAGATCAACTCAAAGGTGCGGAATGTGGCCGTGACTAAAGATGATGCTCAGAAAGACTCTCCACATCGTCCATCACTTCTGAACCAGTTAAGAGTTTCTAACTAGTCCAGGAAGCGATAGTGACGCGTTCTCCCAGCCTCTGCGCCTACAGTGAGGCAAGTCTAGCACACACATAACCGACCAAAGTTCCTCCTCTCTTTCAGGTAATGACATATACTGCCACGCTCTTGACCTGATTAAGTTACACGTTTTTCTTTTTCCTACTTTTTCCTTTTACCCGAGATGGCTTTGATGGGGCACATTTTACCCATGCCACACACACAAAAAAAAACAATGCACTCTACAAAATAATGGTAAGCAATTCAGTTTGCCGTTCGCCGGGTTGGAACGATAATTTCTGGAAAATCAAAATAAAATCTATTTACTGGAGTATTTGGAAACATGCTGGCTGCCCTAAATGGGTGGCTGTTACAGATCAAATGCACGGTATCGCAAAGCTTTTTTTATATTATTAGAAAAGTTAAAACGTCAGATTGAAAGTTTTCTAATATCTCCCCCCGTAAGATACTTTACAAAGTATTGGTTAAAATCATGGAAACCCCCAACTAAAACAGTGGTTACAGGCACGAATATTGTTTTGATCTATAACAATAATTATCATTTTGAAAAGGAAAAATAATTCTTTGTATAAAGAAGTACATAGCATATACAGCCAAAAAAAAAAAAAAAAGGCTGGGGAAAAAGAAATGAAAGACCCTTTGTCTGTGAAGCCACTAAGTCTAATTCCTCTGTCATTAAGTACCAACTTGCTAACAAGATACCTATAATAATTCCATTTAATATCCACAAGACCAAGTGAATTTCTGGCTCCCGTAATCTCCGACAGCACACCGCCATCTGCCACTAATTTTTTGTCTTAGTTATCATCTCAAAATACTACCAAGTACTACCATCATCTGTAAGCAACAGAAAAATCTGTAAAGCACTGGAACTTCACTGAACACGCTAATAAACATGTTTACCGACTGTTGACTTGGTGACTTTAGTCGAATGCAACAAGAAATTCTTCTCTCAGTTTGCATATATCTGGCTTGATGACATGATTTAAGCCTGAAAAACTAATCAATACTATAACACTTTGGGCACCCTTGTATGGGCGGGATTACATGAGAGATACCTGCCACCGATGGCACTGAACCGTATGGGAGAAAACACACAAGAAATTACAAAGGAGCAAGTGAATAGTAGTAAGGCGAGAGTGATTTCTTGGACAAGCTAGGAATGGTGCGAGGGGATAAGTAAAAGAGAAAAAAAAAGCAACTCGTATGTAGAATGGAGAACATGGGCGAAAAGTGGATTCAAGAGTAACAAGGAAGACTAGTGATGGTTAGAGCAGGGATCATGAGGAACAAGGAGTGAGGGAAACGAAGATTAATGGAGAATCATAGGGCAAAGTGTACAGTAAGGAGCCCCCAGGGATGGAGAGGAATGGACAGCAGACTTAGGATATGAAGACGACAAGGGTGAGGATACAGAGTTGAGTGGAAAGGAAAGGCGTAAGGAGTACTGTGAGTTATGGATGAGACGAGAGGGATAAGGGGTAGAGTAAAGGAATCGAAAGGAGGGCATATATAAGAAACAGACTGAAAAGTAATGGAGAAGGCAGTGGTGAGAGACAGACTGAAAAGAAGAGAAGAAAATAGTGAGAACGAGGGTGAAGGGTACAGTCAGGAGTGGCTGACTAGGATACGAGTGGGGGAGACAATGATGAAAGACAGGAAGGACGAGTGAGGCGTGACGGTATTGGCAAAGATAAGGGATACGGCAGGGAATCTTGAGGAATGCAAGGTGACGGGGTAAAGTGAAGAATTATTGGGAAGATAAAGCTGAAGAATGGAAGAGGGTTGAAGGAGAAGAAAGGGGTTCAGGGTAAAGTGACGAATGATCAAATCACATGGGTCAAGGGCAAGGTGAGAAGTGGTGGGAAGAAGAGTGAGGAGTGGGAAGAAGAGTGAGAAGTGGTAAGAAAAAAAAGAATAAGTGGTATAGATACATGTGATAGGGATGACAATGGAAAACGGAATGAAGAGTGATGGATGGGACACATTAACTGTTAAGGCTAGAGTGATGAGAAAGAAACTGTAATGGAAGAGAAGACTACAAGGGAAAGCACGTATGAAGGCAAGAATCTGAATTAATGGAGAACATGGAACGTGTTCTGGGTCACAAGTCAAGGTGAGCGAGAGCGGCAAATAACGCTACAGAGGGAGCAAAAGAGTGGCAACTACAGCTTCAACGCTCCAGCGGCAACTACCAGGGGAGTGTGGGGAGGGAGCGGGAGCGGAAGCGGCGGGTGAGGAGGTAATTGCGAAGCGGAGGCAACGAAGGTTGTCTGTTATGCCAGGGTCGTGCCCGAGCTGCAGCCTCCCTGTCAGGGAGAGAAAAGGGTGAAGTCGCCTAGGACGAGATGGTATAGTAGAATTGGGGAGAGGTTCAGCAAGTTCAGCAATGGGGTGCTTATACACTCATTTGTAAGAAGGCGCAGTAGTGGTATAGGCATCTATGCATATTACAAAAGTGTTTGTATACATATATCCATGCATGCATATATGCACATACATACAGCATTGCCACTAAACCCTCCAGCTATCATCTCTACATAGATTCTTCGCAGTATCAAAATACAGATTCTTCGCAGTATCAAAATACTTGGACATCCTGCACCTGAACTCAGGAACATCCACTTAATTTCCATTGAAAGAGAGACAGAGGGAGAGCAGGAAAGGGGTGGAGGTATATTCACTTGGAAATGAAAAAAATTCCTGAATAATGGGCCATCAAATACAACACATGACCATGTAAGAAGGCACGTAAGCACCAAATACAGCATGTGACCAACTGAAACAACATGTCCTTAAGAAACAATATCTAACCATCAAAGACGACACATGACCATCAGATACATGTAGTATATGGCATAAGTCTAGGACACAGGATATAAAAAGTGATTCAAAGATCACAAATAACCGCTGGAGACGACACCATGGTAAGAACCAACATGTGATCACCAGAGATGACATAAAGCCATCAAGGATAACTTGCGACTGTGAGGCCATTCATTTATGTTCCTATGAAGTAAAACGTCTCTCGGAGTTAATTACTCAGTTTTTTGCTTTGAGCAACTTAAAAAGTTAAACAAAGGTTTGACTCTGGAGTCGGAGCGAAACTAGAATGCAAGAGACTGAACGGCAACAACAAAATAAAAAGTTCGATTTCCTCGTTCCTATTACAAGTGTCCGAGCGTGGCACGGTCACCACCGGTCAACGCTATTATTAACACTTCTCTTACGTCGTGCATTTCTCCTCGGCCACTGTTCCTGGCCGTCTCCAACAGATATGAGCGCTAGCAACAAGATCCCCTTCCTGTTCTTAACACAGTCCAGGAAATTCAGAAATAAAGTCAATTCAACATCGTCTAACTACGTGGGAAATGCCAGTTATAAATCTGATTACCATTTCCTTTGGTCTGGAAAAGGAGGAATGAATCCAACTTATAAAAGTCTGTGTAACAAGTCACCATCACCACCAAACATTTCATAGAAAAAAATATTGAAGTATAAAAGATCACATTTTGAAACTCGAAAAAAAAAAATCTTCACCATGACTGACAGCGAAATTTCCTAAAGTGTGCCTTCGGAAATATATAAGACATTAAACGTTACCAATCAGAAAGCACATGACCATGAAATTGTTACACTTCTAAAGACGTGCTCAGTTACGAAGAGACTTGTCTGTTACGGCAAGGAAATCAAGATTACTGGAGAAGAGTGATTTCAGAATTCTGATAATGAATATTTCACAAGGAGGTACGTTATGAAGTTTAACTTAAAAGCGTTGATGTATTCTATCACAGACCAAACCTTCCTGCAAAACAAGACACAAAATCACAGGTTAAACTAGTAATCTTTCAAGTCAGTAGGAACTTCCATCAGCTTATATATTCTCCCGCCCTTTTTCCGACTGATCCAGATGGTCGGCCATATCTCCTCGAAGAGTGAAGCTAAAATTTTACCTACATAGTCTCGGTATTTCTGCTGCTGATAATTATTCAGAATAAGCTGACTAACGTGGCCGCATGTGACGACTGGTGCCAAAGCAAAATGTGTTACCCTATGTGCTCAGAGTACCAATATGGCAGAGGAAGTAACGGTTCCCTAGGAGGTGATCCACTTCTCAGTTCAAACTATAAGCGGTGATGACTCTCAGATAATCTCATTTCAAACACGATATGATTTCCTCGCAATGGCAGAAAGCGTATTAAACAATCTAAGTCTTCAGATACAACCAGAAAGATTAAGGGTAAATCCGTGCTGTTCGATTAGTTGCAAAGTATTCCAAAAACTTAAAGTGCAAAGAGAGTGTTTCAACAGTCTTTATTTTACTCGGTTTACTCATTACCAATGAAGAATATAAGTTATAACTAAGTTATTCTTTGGTAACTAATACCTTCTAATGCATAAACGCCTTTCCCGTTTTGACGAAGCGGCGTTAGGAGCAAACGAACAATAGCCTCATTTAGACACATCAAATGTCTATCTGCCCTGTATATTGTACCAAAACCGGAGGCTAATATTCACATCTAAACTCCACAGACTAATCCACGGTTAACTTTGGTCGCTGCGTATGGCATTACAGCACGTCGCCCCCAACATACCACATCGCTCCGATGCATGCCTTTGGAACCTCTGGATGTTCAGTCTCCATTATCCCAAAGCCTCCTTCACTCAGTACCATCTCTTTCTCGGTCTTTCCCTTCTTGATCCCACCACTTCTGACACTAAAATCCTCTTTGTCGTATCTCTTTACTAACATCTTTGCATGTCCATCCAATTACAGCACAGTATTACTGGCCCTCTCAATCAGACAGCAATTACTACAACACCTCTGTCTTAAACGATCAACCTCCTCACTTAACAACGTCCTCGGGCATCTAATTTCCGGAGAAACCTCCCTCATCCTTTCTCTGCATTCGAAGCCCAAAACGTCACGTTCATACAACATGGTCGGGGCCTTAAAACATACCAAACATACGTTAACCCCCCCTACCCCCATCCCATGCACGTATTACCTTA
>JAUTXX010166723.1:0-15469 GCA_032273605.1 Panulirus laevicauda | reverse complement strand
GAATTTTTGCCCCCTCCCCCACCCTATGATTCACTTCTGCTTCCATGGTTCCATCCGCTGCCAAATCCACTCCCAGAATATATACAAGGAAATATTTAGCAAGCTCTCTCTATACCATTCATAAGACTAAAATAAAAATTTTCTTTTCAGGTTTGATAACTACAGGTAAAGAAGCAAAAAAAACCAACAGAGAAAGTTCAGAGGAAGATAACAAAGATGGTACCAGAATTAAGAGTTAACTTACTGTGAAAGATTGGAGCCTTAAATTTACCCATCTTGAAAGGGAGAAGAGTGACGGGTGACCTGATCAGAACATTTACTTTTTTAAAATAGACTAATGACGGAAAGTCAACAGTTCCTTGAGGGATGTTTGGGTAAAACATGAAATTAAGGAGCTTGTCAAAAATGATAGGAAGAAATGCTTTTATAGCAAAACAATGGTGGATGAATGGTAAAGAACAACTGGGGACATGCTTAATGCAGACAGCTTATATAAATTAAAGAGGATGTAGGAAAGATTGGAGGCTTTAAATTTACCCACCTTGAAAGGGAGAAAAGTGGTGGGTGATCTGATCAGAATATTTATGTTTTTTAAAATAGACTGATGACTTGGAAAGTCAAAGTTCCTTGAGGGATATTTGGATAAAACATGAAATTATGGAGCTTGTCAAAAATGATAGGAAAAATTGCTTTAATAGTATAACAATAGTGGGTAAATGGAAAAGAACTGGGGACATGCTTAATGCAGACAGCTTATATAAATTTAAGAGGATGCAGGAAAGAAAAAAAAATTATAAGATACTGGGGCCCCACCAGTGTATAACTGCCTCCCAGTAAATTGTATTTAAGTAATTAAATCCCCTCCTTCATGTTTGGGTACTTCAGCATACTTGCATGATTGTACTGGAGGCCAAGTGTCCACAATCACTCAGGCCTACTGCTGTGCTTCATTTATGAGAGTTAAGATTTGTGCATCCTGACAGCATATAAACCTATGAGACCTACCTAATTCCACTAGCATTTACTTTTCTTATATTCACATTATACTCTAGCTAATTTTCAACTCATGATTCTTGGGGTTCCTCTATGCTAAACTCTTCATACACATGTACCCACTCAATGATGCTGAATATATGCTTTGATGTCATCATATACCTAGCCCTGCTATCTGTTTGTCTAATCTGATTTTCAACAAATTTATGCTTTAGTTTGTTAAAATCTCTCTCATAAACTGTTTCCTACTTTCACTGTTCTTAGTGCAGAGTATTCCATTCTTCTAGCAGAATTTATCAATAAATACAGTTTAAGGCAGAGTCTTCTTGTCCCTGCATATTCCATAAAATCACTCCATAGCTGGACTCTTGGTTGCATACATCTCTATCATGGTAACTATGAATCATTTTAGAGATCTCTATTGCCTCTGCCCTAGCAATCTATATCTAAGGCTGGGCAGTTTCAGTTTCCTTACTCTTTCTGTATAAGTTAAGTCTTTCAGATCTAGTAAGAGTTGTTGTGGCTCTTCTTCAACCTGTATCTATTATATTCAAGGTGTTTTGGTGAGGGAGACTCAGGATTCACTTGAAAATCTACGTCTGATTTTGCCATTGATTTATATTGGGGCTTGAAAACATCTGTAGGTGTTATCTGACTTTGCCTATTCGAGGTTACACCAAGAGTGAAAAGTCACCTTCGGCACAGGTTCTTTCTTCAAGCCCTAACCACTTTTCAGTAAGATTTTCAAATGCATGGGACATGAGTAGACTCTGTCAGAAATATCTCATACTCATGAGAATGAACAAGAGCTGCATAATACCACAAAATTTAATAAGAGAGTGACTATTTTAAACCTCTTTCATCCAAGCACTCACCAGAGCCTCAAGTTGGTAGAGTTTCAGTCCAGCCCCACTACTCTATCAACTGCCTTTATAATCTTGAAAAAGAAGTTAGTATCACTGCAGTTTAAGTCATCAGAAGAGCTGATTTCAAAGGGTGGAATTTAAATTAAGCATCTTTTTTAGTCTAAGGTAAAGGAATGGGTCAGCAGCAGCAGAAAGAGCTATGACGATAGGTTTAAAAAGATGAGTCTATGAAGAATATCTAAGGGTCAACAGAACCTGAGAGAACCTGACAAAACTTTCCCTAGCTACCAATATTCACATTAATTTTCAATGTATATCTAAAGCTAATTTCAATGAAAGGGTAAACTGAACATTTACAGAACCAATTACCATAGAATGTTATGAAGAACAGGATACTGATGGTTTGATTATCATACATGTAGCTAAAACAATTATAAAATCAACAGGATCAATGTAAACCTTGCATAACTTCCCCAAGCAGCCCAAAATAACCTTTAATTTCTGCTTTATAAGATAGGAAGAAATATATGAACGTATGTCTCAACTCCTCAATAAGACAACATTATCAAGGAATGAGTTACATACAAATCTGTTTCCATGCCTACATGAACACAAAATTGCTTGCCACTTCATTAAAACAGTCGAACATTTTCAAATAACGTTCAAAATAAGGGATATATCAGTTGCTAAGGAAACTCAGATGAGGAATTAACAGGTCTTGATGATTCCAAGACATGTTTTTCCACACCTTTTTACATTTTCAATCTCACATTTTCCTCGATCTTCATAACCCTCCCAACTACCTCCCAACTATCAAACTGCTTCTTATTGCTATGTAGAAATTACAGTCCAAAATCAAGCTCTGCCCCTTTAAATCAGTTCTTCTAATTGTAAGAAATTCACCGATATCAATTTCGTTTAATTAAAAAAAAAAATGGTGAAGCTAAGCTAGAACCTTACCCTTGTCTCGCTATATCCTGAAAAGAGCGCCTCGCTAATTGTAATACTTACAACATTAAGATTTCATTTAGCTATTATGCAATGAAAAATATAGACCATGATCAGCTTTAAACTTGGATAAAATTGATTTCCCTTTTCCGGTTTGCAACCACTGTCTCACTCACTCACTGATCGTCGCCGAGTTTCTTCACTTATACAAACAATTCCATTCAAACTGTTAAATCACCAGTGAACGATTATCATGAAATTCGTGATAAATTACAAGAAAACCGAGATTACTTAGTAAACTTAATAAGATGATAAAATACGCCGGGTAAACGACTCTAAAATAAATACAATTGAGCGTAATGTATAACTCTATCTTGACACTAGCATAACAACATGGAAATTCACTAATTACCCGCTAGTCACTAAACAAGCAGGTGTTGTGACTAGGTAAACTACCAATTCAGTCAGCTGATCACGGTGGTGTACACAAGAGTGGTCCCACGTATACAATCTTCCGGGCGGCAGGGACGTGCTCTGCAAGTCAACGATCAGCCATTCACGGTACAGCTTACAAATGCAACACCTTAATGACACTTTATGAAGATGTGGGTCGCAGGTTGAAACCACTGTGGTCTGGTCTGAATATTGCGATATTAACAGAGGTCCTAACGGTGG
Organism: Panulirus laevicauda; assembly: GCA_032273605.1. Taxonomy (NCBI): domain Eukaryota; kingdom Metazoa; phylum Arthropoda; class Malacostraca; order Decapoda; family Palinuridae; genus Panulirus; species Panulirus laevicauda. The sequence continues at coordinate 11,987 of JAUTXX010166723.1, read as the reverse complement.
TGCATTAAAATTATGGATGACTCGCTTAACGCTTCAGTGATTAACAAAGCGGTTCTTACAGCATGTCTTGGGACGGAGTCCGGAAGCTCAAAGCCTTAAACGCTAATTTAGGGTAATTTACTCAAGAATGAGGATATTTCCACTAATACGCCACTTCCACTGTCGGTGAAGTATCTCCATATCATGACTTCAATTTCCCTCATTTCTTTCAATACAAACTGGTTGTAGTTCCAAGGTGATGGGAATATCAGTAAAATATATACCTGCTAACACCTTACAGGATTTATTAGTCATACTTATCTCGCACTCCTCTATACGATAATGTAGATAGTTGTAATTTCTTTAATCTATCTGAGTAAGATAAGTGTCTCAGTAGTTACCTTGCGAGTGCCTCTTCTCTGGACATTCTGAAGAGCCTCAAAATACTTTCGTTAGTATCTTACTTATACAGTGTTCCTGTCCAAACATGCAACCTCTCCAAGGGCTTATACAATGTTAATAAAATCAATCAAATATCTGAATGCACTTTATTAAGTCAAAAGTGCTACTGGCTCATTTGATCTTTGCAATATGAATGTCAAACTGCAAATTTTCAACTACAAAGATACCCCGGAAAACTTGCACATGTATTCTCATCCTTGTGGCTAACTAAACTAGTGACACTTTTTTCGGGTTCAGTTTCGGCAACTACCTCTGACCCTGGATCATAATTCGGTTTGCTTTGTTTGAGATGGTTTTCAGTGTTTTGGTATCATCTGCAAACATAAAAGTGTTTTGAGCTTGTGTGGTCGGTAAATCATTGATATACAGTACTAAGTGAAGAAGCCCACTAAATAAATCTCTCCCAGGCGATTCTTCGCCGTTTATAATCACTGAAGTTAACCAAGCTAGTATAGGGTCACAAATTTGATAAGCTTTCAGTTCATTTAATTAAAAGTCGTACGTTCCTAATTTGTCATACGCCTTCATATTGTGTGTGTGTGTAAGCTCACATTTATATACACCTCTTCTTGTCCTTTACTCAATAGCCTTCGTCCGAATGTCTAACACTTTAAGGGGCTGAAGAGTAGTTGGTCGTATGCTAGTGAAGTCAAATTGTTTATTTAAAGAAAATGTTTTCCTTTATGTTCCATTACTGTCTTATAATTATTTCTTTCAAACATTTCATTTCTTATTGGTCAAATTGGTTGGTCTGAAATTTGATAGTAAAGTTGTATCTCCCTTCTTGTATTTTCCTCCTTTCCTTCATTTGGCATAACAATTGTTCACAATGATGTTGAGAAACTTTTTTTTTTAAGAGGCTTAAAATTCTTGCAGTTCTTCATCAGAACTTTGGTTGCAAGTTGTCTACACCAGGAAATGTTTGATATCTCTTGATTCCAAATGTTACTTCATAATATTTCTTACTAAATACAGTGGCTAATCGTTTTATGAGGGTTTTTGGTTCCATATGAGGGATACTTCTGGTGATTCTTGTGTAAACAATGTACTAAAGAAGTTTGCTTGTGCTACTGCTTTTCCGATATCAGTGGTAGTCGTGATTAACCGAGGGTTGTCTAGTTCTACTTGTAGGCTAGGAATACTTATTTTTGTCTTGGAATTTGAATTTTTCCAAATTACCATGGGGATGTGTTTTGAATCACCATCTGTAGTATTCTCATACTCTTTTCTTCGTAGGACAAACAGACAATCCAAAGGACAACCAGTCGCTTAATTAGTTTCTGTTTTGGTAAGTCAACCATGCCCATCCTACTTAAACTTGATAAGATACCATAGGTCTTTCATGTAGGCATTTTCTTAAACTGCAACATTTAAGCAAAATTTAACTCAAATTTCAACCAAGTCCAATTAGACTATTTTTTTTTTCATGCTTGTTCGTCGTTTCCCAAGTTGGTGAGGTAGTGCCTGGGAAGGCGAAATAATCAATTTTCTCACATTCACTTTAGCTGTCAAGTATGATGCACAGAAAGCAGAGTCCTTTATTTACAGCCGAGCCACACAGATCTTTCCGTGCTTTTCCCTGACCACTTCATAACCCTTTGTTCAGTTCAGCAGTCCGCTGATAGCGTGTTCCCTGCTAAGTAGAATACTGCTCCAGTTCGCTCTATCCCGTGCATGCCTTACACCCTTACGAATTCTGTCTCCGATAGCTCAAGGTATCTTTCACTTCATCCTCCCGCCTCGTTATTGTCCTCTCCTTCCCCTTGTTGCCTCCGCTCCTAATGCATGGGTCCTCTTAGGCATTCTATTTTCTCCATATGTCCTCACCATTTGAGGAAATCCTGCTCAGCTATTTTAAAGATATTTCCCTTATTACCACACCACTCTGTCATTTCATTTCCAATACATCCACACTCTACCTTATGTTTGCATTTATTGCTTGAAACATGCATTCATACAGCACCATCGAGACATTTTACTATTAAACTTACCAATTGTTTGTCCTCTCTGTACACCCCTTAACGCACCTAGGGCCTTTGTTCCCTTACCCAGCTTATTTTTTTCTTCAGCTCCCATAATTCCAGTCGATGCTATATCTACTACTAGGTATCTACAGCACACTACTTCCGCCAGATTCTCTCCAAAGACACAGACTAAACTCTCTCTCTCCCCATCAAAACTCATTATCTCACTTTTTCATTAACATTAACCTTCAACTTTTTTTTTTTTTTGCACATTCCCAAACCCAGGCACCACTTCTGTAGTTTCTCACTCGAGTCTGCCACCAGTACCATGTCATCTGCAAACAGCAGCTGACTCACTTCCTAGCCCACACTTCTTATTGTCTTGATAAAGACTTCACCGCTTCTAGTGGCGTTCCTCCCACTTTATACATTCTTAGCACCTTCCTTGATACATTTCTTTCGACACTATCGTACGCTTTCTCCGGATCCATAAATCTGCAAACAAATTAATTTCTTTACACGTTTCTCACAAATTCTTCAAAACAAACATTTGATTCGCACATCCTGTTGCACGCTGAAGCCAAATTGTTCTTCCCCAGTCTGATGGTCTGAGCAAGTCACCACTATCTTAATTACCACTCTGAACAGACTTATGCCTGTGTAATTCGAATATTCAATTTGTTCATCTTGCTTTTATGCAATGGCACTAATGCAAACATTCCGTCAGTCCTCAGGCACCTCACCTTGAACCACAAACAATGAAAATTCTGACTAACCAATCACCAACACTTGCACGCTCCAGACGCATTGTCATTCCTCTTCACAAAAGCATTTGCCTTGACTTTCGCTTTGTGTCCCGAACACCCATCTGATTATCTTGTTAGATGGGAGGGTGGGGCGTTAGATGATACACCGGCCCTTAAAATTACTTTCGTCTCCATTTCGCACTTAGCATCTACTCCCGTCACTAACACTTCCATTTATTCTCTTGTTCTCCAGACTGTATTCACCTATTTACAAAACGTTTCCTCTTTCTCCTGAAGTTGTCATCCATCTATTTTACCTATTTGTGCATACGAGGAGGTGTTTGAAATTATTTTATTTGGTGACGTCTACTCAAGATTTCAGATTACATCAAAAGAACGATTCCAAGGTGCTATCGGAGATATATGAAGACAGGAAGATGTGATACCAATAAATCAAGTAATGAGGAAGAAAACCGTGTGATGTTTCTTGGACGAAAGTGATTATATATTCTTGTTCGAAACACTCAGCCACGAATTTGTTCATCTTAGGGCAAACATTTTTGCAGGATACCCTCCAGTAATGACATAGAAATATGAATTTATCACAAGACCTGCGGCTATTTTTTTTTACCTGCCAAATGACTCAAACAGGATTCTGCTCTGTTTTCTTGACTGACAAATGTTTAATACATCTCAGCGATTATATCAAGTTCGAATAAGGATATGGATGTATTCGACCTGCAAAAAGGCGTTTGAAATTTAGTCATGAGATCCTGCAAAAATCATGGTAATAAACTAAAGTTTGGGGACATAGTGAATGACAGAGAGAACATCTGATTTTAAACGTACAAGATTTTGAATAGATTTGTATTCTTAGAGGAAGGAATATAATCGTATGTCTACAATAGGTGAGGCTTAGAGGGGATAAGGTAAACCCTGAAACTGGGAGACCTGATCCTGCGTCGCTTGGGTGTAAACTTGCAGGGACCTGAAGCTGTTGTGCACTACTGCAACTGTGTCCACCCGGCAAGAGCTAACTCCATTTGCTCCTCAAATGTGCATCCCAAAGACTTTTCCTGTGTACCTTAACTACCAAGGAAGTGAGCTTAAATTCTTAACACTATGGGCTACAGGTGTTTCTCTCGGCATCATCTTCCCGTTTTAGTCCAGCTTGGAGCTCCTGTGATACTTTCCATTGCATTAATTAGTATAGCCTGAAGAGCTTTTACTTTGGACTTTAATAACGTTATTGTAGTGGGGCGGACTCGTCAATAGCAAACGTCACAGAATCAGAATCAGTCTGTTTGCTGTCCTTTCCTTAATGTATTTAATGTACTTTTTATTTTTCCTTCTGTCAGTCTATACCCTTACGTATCTGTAAAGTGGAATCCAATAAAGATTCATATTTTGCACCCGAAGGTATTACAGGATCCTTATTACCAGAGACTTTTGGTCCCAAGTTAAGGTCCCTCTTCTCAGTACTGTTAAGAGCATACTTTGCACTTGGCCTGGACATGATTTTCTCAGCTGATAAGAAATGTCGTCTGCATAACTGAGCAGACTTGGTAATGTAATTTCAACGAGTTCCTCTGTTAAGATGTTGAACAAAGTCGAACTTATAACCCATTGAGTTGCCCCATTATCTAATGTCCTTGAAAATACTGATTTTTCTATTAGCTTATCAAGGATCTAAGCATGGAGTTCTTCCTTATCTTTGCTCAAGGGAGGTCTTAGAATCGCATATGGAGACGCCTATTCAAATGCCTTTTCAAGATGGAGAAAGCATTAGGTTGCCTTAGTACATTAGTAAAGCAAGTAGATGTAGTATATGAACCTTTAACTAACAAACATGAATGGGTTTTCTTGAAAAGGACCTTTTTTTTTTGTAGTCGGGCAAGTATCATGCTCCCTGCCATCTTAACGATACAGGACAGCAGTGGGATTAAACAACTTATGGACCTCACTCGGCTTTGGGAAGGCACTATGTCGGTGCACTTCCAAACATCAGGTGTCTTGCCTGCAGTGTAGGATTTGTGAGTAGGGTTTGGTATTTGCTGTTCCCCTACATCATCTGAATTTCTGAGCGTGAAATACGTGACTTTGTCCTTAAAGGACAGTGTCCTTCGTGGCAGCGGTAAGTTTAAGCTGTCATAGCGAAGGGGGTGATCCGTATTGTTCGAAATGGTCATAGCCTCGCCGTAATGTCTCGTTGTCGGCGTGAAAGTAGTTCCTCCTTTCTACTACTTTCCATGGAAGTAAGGAGGTTGCCACTCTCACTTCTAAATGCAAATTCCTCCATAAGAGATGTCGCATGACTTGCTGGATCCTTGTGAGCTGGAAGATGACTTGTTCTACTTGAAGCAATTTTCAGATTTCTCCAGAGCTCAGATAAGGACGTGAGACAAAAGTTTCACACCACTCTTTTTTTTTTTTTAAACTAATGAAGCATTTGTATGCCACTGAGTCTTTTGACCTCAGTATCATAGAAATGATAATGACTGTTCCTCCGTAACGATAATTTTGCAAGGAGGTAGGCACATTTCCATCCTGAGTGCCTGAGTAAAGACCGTGGCAAAATCCAGGGGAAAACAAGAGCTTCCAATTCGCCTTTCTAATATTTCACAAAGGGCAGGACAGGATATCGGAAATTACACATATATCAACAGTAGTCACTATGGATTAATGATCACTGATTAGGCCTGCAAATACATGTAACTGTGAAGTTAGTTCGGTTCTTACCAAAGTAGATCTAGACTGCCCACTGATATGAGTAGGGGTAACCTAGACTGAAAAGGGAAATGTCAGAGAAGTCATGAACAAGCCTAACTATGCGTTACGGAAGAGTGAAAGGGAGTTGTTCTAAAACTGAAAGACATGAATAGCAGTAAAGCATCCACCAACAATCATGAACGTATCCTTAACGTGATAGTTCATATAAATCTAAGGTTGTCACACTATCCCTATAAATGATGTATATGAGGACTGATTCTAAATGAAGTTTCACAGCCTGAATATCCACATCACAGCAGTGTATTGGATCACGCACACAGATATATAGTATGAGAGACTCAATTGAAATCACACACCCTAACTTGCCTGTAGTCGAAAGTTTTGGAAACTTGCGAGCCTAAAAACATACCATTTACGAGAGCCTTAAAACATAACATTTACGTTGACACGTTTCTTGCATGTTTCTTACCCGTCTAAGTCCCTGCTCATTCCACTGTGTAATCTTGAAAAGTGTCCTGGGTATGCTGTAGGTCCATCAGCCTGTGAAAACGTCGTTCATCAGTACCGGGAAATTCCGTTGAAGGTCGCATGTCTCTTGCGACTCCCACCGTGAATTTTTTCACTGACTTCGTCCATCAATCCACCGCATGATTTTAAATAGTGACCCAGTTAAGATTGGACCAGAGGTGGCAGGTGTTGAATCGTCTGTACCGGTTGATGAAGGATGTTTAATTCTCGCTGTTGTAGTTTGCTGATTGCCTTTGCGTCAAAGACAGCGGTGCTGGACGGTACATGCCAGAGTTTTTGTGAAGAACTTTCGTATGAATGTGGATTTTGTGGACTTGCTCTCGACTTTAGCTGATGCTGTCTGCTGCATTGCACTGCTAACATTTGTCTGGGGTGCCTTCCTGAATCTATTGCTAAATATCTTCATATTCCTCCCGAAGAAAGATTACATTTTCCGAGCTATCCAAATCAATTGCGCTTTCTTCTCCGTCTCCTTTCAGAGCTGTGGGACGTGCACTATATTGTTTATCAATCTCTCCGCTGAAAACCAATTTGAATTTTCTTATGGACTGTGATTGGCTCTCAATGACCCCTCACTTTTTATTATTATTCCTTCTCTTCAGCAAAGGATATAAGAATATTCATATAACAGGTTCTGTCTATTGGGAAGGAGTTCAGGGAGTCCTCGTATCCATTTCACTTGTCGGGTTGTCGGGAGAGGTGGGAATTCTAACGTACGTCAAGACTTCACATATATCTGCCATCGTAGTTGGATCCAGACTGAAGTTTGAGAATGTGGGGCAGATACGAACTACTGTCTCATATTATGTTTCTCTATCAAGCTTCGTTCGTGGTCTCGGTGGAGTTTCGATTCCAAGCGCAATGATCCCCAAACAACTGGGTCATACAGCATTTTCGCCTCTCCGATATTCATCTTTTCCAAGTTGTGCCACCCTTGGGTATTGTTTGAAGTAAACCCTGCACTTATTCCTGTATGTGCATCTGGCTTTCACATGCCCAAACTTTCTGACACCTGTAACACCTAATCGATCCTATAATGTATACTAGGTGTTTGCAATGTACTCAGTGTCAAACTTTACTGTTCTCGGCAACGCTCCGAACCATCGCAGAATCACCTGGTTGCTCGAGATGGCTACAGGCCTCCGTTCCGCCCGCTGTACCTCAGTCATCTTCTGCAACACACGAATGGAATTCATATTGGTCACTTATCGCTGTTTATCATGTTGATTTCCTTTCCTGCCAATTTTGGAACGTACTGGGCTTCTTGGTCGTGTTCACTTAAGATTATAATGCATGGAATAATCAACTCTACAATTATATGAAATGAACTAAAATAACTCGGTCCAAATGTACAGATGCCGAGGCAGACCCCTCGGCCTAGTTTTCTCTATTCTGTATTGCATTCTAACAATGATAACTCACACGAGATCCTCACTTTTCCCACTACATCACCATCAATAATGTAACATAGGATCTTATACATCCGGTAATCTAAGTGAGACTAAGAAATGCAACTTCCTTTTCCTTCTAATATCCACACACCACCTTAGCCACGAAGGGAATGATAGACAGAGACCTTTAACAATTTAAAACGGGTCAGGCCGTGAACATTGCCCACGCTCCTATTAGTATCAATAACCATCACAGACCTTCATCATAACAAAAGTGCTAGTCCCGGATCCATTCCATACCTTTCAGAGTTCCCCTGTTCCCATCATCAATGCAATAACAATTTCAAAACAATAGCAGCTACCAACTCGGGCGTTAGAAAAATGAGATGTGCTTCACGTATGATGAGTCTTCGATAAAGTGAATGATGATACGTAAAATGATGGATTTTTTGAGTGTAGGAATGTAAAGTATAAATAAGCAGAGCATTACAAAGGAATACAAGTGACTAATCTAACGTCACCACAAGAAATGAGATATAGATAAAATAACTAAAATATTAGTTAGAATTTATTCCATGAAATACAGATAGAATAACGCAATCTTGATTTACTTTTGTAAACAATGAAATACAAGAAATAACAGTCCTATATTTGTAAATGACTTGAAATTTACGTACTAGAAATAACCTTTCATTATCAACGTGAACTGCGTCGTGTGCTATTACCTACGTAGCTACACAAGGATATGTAAATAACCTCTCCTCCATCGAAACATGTGAATGGTAATGCAGTACAATCAGAATAACTAATAAAACTAACTAATAAGGATATCGATTTTGTCAGGACGAACTGCGGAAGTTGTCATACTGAGGCCTGTCTGCAGGAACCATTGGGAGTGTAGTTGTGAATTCAGCCTTGAGGTAGAGACGTTCATGCCTGGGAACAATGCTGATCATCGCCGGATAGATGAACCAAGATATAGTGGTAAGGCCCTTTCATCTACTGTGCCAAAGGGGCACTTGCTCAAGGCCCACTTCTCGCTCAAGAAAAAGGGGATAAAAAAGCTTTTTGATCTCATTCACTCTCGCTTCTATGTAACAGAGTGATATATTCTCCCATAATTCTTTATCAATTTCCTGTGCACGATGAAAATGGCAGCCGACATCAAGTGGGTCCAATTTCTTAGAAAAAAAGATAAAGCAGTTTCACCAACATTCACTTTATATACTAATTTACCTATTATTGCCCCAGACCTCTTTCTAAGAAAGCGTCCTGTGGTTAACTACCCAGCCATCCGGGAACTGAAGTTCCCGTATTGTTTATGTTTTGACGCTGGGGACTGATTCTTGCTTAATGACCTTGGTGGTTGACAGCTATCAAGTGTAGCAATATACACAGTGGGGAAGGCAAGAAAGTGCAATACAACGTCCTACCTTACTAGGTCGATGTGCAATGTCCTTCTCGCGTAGTGGATTGCAATGCAGATATTGATTAGAACGCGGTTTGTTGATTTATTTTGCTTTTCATTTTTTAAACCAATTTAGTTTGCACAGAAGAATGAATGTGAACTCTTGTAAATCCTCACACAAACCCGACTTGCTGGTTTTTATCATCAGAAGGCCAGCAGGCATGCGGTTAGGTTGGCACCCGTCCATAAACAGTTAACCGACTCTGAATATTAACAAGAACTGTGTCTGTAGAACACAGGTGGCGCTACCGCAAGTGTCTCTCTTGGATAATTTCCAGCTCAGAACCCCTGCCAAACCAAACACAATACATTTGATAAGAACTGCAAGGACAAATCAAGTGGTGTCCTTCCAATGAATATATATAGAATGTCTCGTTCACGTTAGAACCAACCATTCACGTTCTAGATCATAACATTACGTAATTTTCAGTGAGAAAAGTAAAATGTACTCGACAAAGAGCATAACGATGAAGTGCTTGATAACGTAGCATAAATAATTGATTGAGAGGGTTGGTAAGAGCGGACCTCAGCAACGCCTTGAGGTGTTGCATGTTTTGTTGGAATGTAGCAGCAAGTATCATAAAGGTAAGGCGATTGTAGTTATTAGCAGCCTCTAATGTCACACAGGCTTAGATTTATTTATCAACTTATTTGTGACATATGGTGTCAAACGCTCTGTTCATGTCGACAAATATCTTGAGCGGTCTTAATCTTTGTTTAATTCATATCAAATAACATTAGATCAGTGTTGTACGCTTCTCCTGTCAGTCGAAAATCTTGTACAGAATCATTCACAAGACTGACCGGTAAGTCGGGTGTTCATGATGCAGAAATTAGCTTTCTGCACAGCTAGGTCTATCTCAATTGAGCTTCTTGATTGGAGGTTTGCGTTCTCATAAGCTAGTATAAAGCAGCTGTTTATAAATTCCAATTAATCACCATTTAGTACCTGGAATGATAAATCTGGAAACATTGCTCTGAATAAACCAATAATTGACGTGAAATCATTACCCTGATACCCTGATATTATGTGCCGGTCTGGGAGACATTTTTGTCAATGTAATGCCACTGTATTAACTGCGTACTGTTACGTAGTCTGTTGGTTGCACGCCTGCCCAGTGGATAACAGATACGGCATGAATTCTAATACTAGGTGTCCTAGTCACCATTAATATATACAGGTACTTCATTGTCTCATATTATGAGGGTATGTATAGGGTGAGTGTGTGCTGAAAACCACGATATGCTGTAGCATTTACAGTGAATATGGCTATTACTATGAGGGGTATGGTGTTGCATCAGGGCAGAGCGATGAATGCGTAGGAAGACTACCATAATCATGCTGTTGCAATCACAGACGTGTGCTTCTGCATTCGAGGAGCTGTGATGAGAAGACTTCTGTTGGATTCATTGTGAGAGAATCTGTAGTCTGACTACATAGTGTTGTATCAGAGACAGCCAGTGTAACCTTGCTGACATAGTAGTTTTGTGAAGACACCATGAGTGATTTTCCCTACGAAGTGTGACAGCATACACCCACTGTAAAGCTCAGCGTTGTTTTTAATGGTGTAGACTCAACCTCTGATTGTTGACAGTGACTTTCACACACTTACATGTGAATAATAAGAACCCAAAGCCCAGAGTGATGACAGAGCAACGAACAATTGTTATCTGGAGCGTGCCATTAGTGAAATACGTATGACTGTCAGACAGGACCGGCCCAACTTATACGCTGTATAGGTAGGGCCGGTCAGGGCGTAGGGCCCTGACTAATAAGAGGGCTCCCTAGTCCTCACCTTTATACGATAGCCTTCAGGAAGTAGGAATTGCTATCACAAACACCCTAAATTTTCAAGATTTTCACAGGGGTATGTCCTCGTGATTTCGGGTGGGTGGGTTGAAGAATGGAGGATCCCTCAAAAGAGACTCAATCTAGGGCCCCCCCCAAAGGCTAGGACCAGCTCTGATGTCAGGGAGTACGGGGAGTACACTCCAGGAGTCAGGACCCAATGTGTAAGGATGATCCTGGCTCGGAGCTGAGTTTAGAGAAGGTGGTGAAGACGCTGAGGAGGAGGTTTAACGGCAAATTGAGTCAGCAAGAGCGTGGTAACCTAACCCATCAACATCAACGCCACTGACCGGGAGTATAATAGCACCTGAATTAGGCTCGGGCACACCAGTAGAGGCCAGGAGGAGACCCTCCTGCACATCGTACTATCGTTACCTTCCTGTGAGTGTGGCTGGCAGTCGTAGGTCTTCGACCTGTACAAGTTTGAAATGACCTTTGAAATAAGGGTGAATTACTTTCACGACAACGTACACGTCCTGCTTTGGCGGGCATTTTGAAATAAAAATTTTCAGCAATTTCGATGGGTCACGATGAGTCCAGCATCCGGGAATCTCTGTTAGCACACTTCATGCTATTTTCATTTGTCAAGCGGTGGGATGCGGAGATGAGCCAGAATGAATGGGACAAGCTTACAAAGTGATGGTGATAGAGGCGTGTGGGAAGCTTGCTATAGTAGGACTCGATAGGTTTAACGTTTTGGTAGTTTGCTTTAGACTTATTGGAGGCTTTCTATAATACTTGTAAAGAATATGAATGAGTAAAGAAATGGATGCTATTTTCTCATTATCCAACGGGGGGAGGAGAGAGAGAGAGAGAGAGAGAGAGAGAGAGAGAGAGAGAGAGAGAGAGAGAGAGAGAGAGAGAGAGAGA
>JAUTXX010166613.1:0-15469 GCA_032273605.1 Panulirus laevicauda | reverse complement strand
ATACACCATCACTGGGATTACTATACCTTCAAGCATATCTATTTTTGCCTTCCTAGTTAATGACCTTTTTCCACACAGTTCTCAGTGCTCCCAGAACCTTTGTCTCGTCACCATCCCTATGACTTACTTTCGCAGCTTTAGTTCCAATAAAATGGAACCGTGGAATGTGTGTGGTATATTTAATGTATATGGCGTAGAGTAATGCCTGAAAAGTAATATATGTGTGTTTTACTTTCGTATGTACTCATATGTACACTGTATGTCAGTGAAATCACTCCTGAATATAAACAGTTACCCTGTCGTATGCTGGCCACCTGCCATCCTCAGTGCATTCCATTCATAACTCTACCTCTTGAATAGATAGGAATGTATACCACTTTTTTAGGGTGTTTATTTACTAATGGGTAATATACATATATGTTATAGATAAATATTATTCTGATTTTTTCACACAGGAGAGAGTTCCATAGGAATTTCTCTTAAGTTTTGATTTTTTTACATTGTGCAAAATAATGACTGATTTAGAATAGAGCTGAGAGTATTGAAAGTATTTGAATGTAAAGATTGTTTTTAGAAATGGGAGTTAAGTTTTAAGGTGTAGAGTTTAGACCTCAGATTGTTTTTAGAAATGGGAGTTAAGTTTTAAGGTGCAGAGTTTAGACGTCTTGATAATTTTCCTGTAAATTCGCAGAATGCTTAACAAAGACTGTGGTAATGATATGTTTTGTGTATTCTGACATTTGCTGTCCTAACACTCCTTTCTTGCAGTTTCTATTTCATCATATGTACTTTCTCCTTACATCACCTCCAACTCATCAGTTTTCCTCTTTTATTCTACCTCACTCATATGGGACATAGCAAACAAGCATAAAAAAAAAGATTCTGCGATCATAATCTTGTTCCGTTTAAGACCAACTCTTATCATGATGAGGGTAAACTGCTTGTGAATGTATAGCAACCGTATCCTTATTTTGCAATTTTTGTCTTAACTTCTTTTCATTCTTCATTTGACATTAGTGTACTATTTCAGCCATTTAGCACCTTCATTTTATTCATCCTTATGAAATGCATAAACTAAATATCTAATGATTTAATCTGATTTCTTTTCATTATCCTATTGTTTTTTCATAGTGATGGACATGACAATGGCAAAACATGCTAAGTCATAACCATTTCAGATGAAAGGAAAATGGGTTAAGGAAAAGGATTGAAATAATCAGTCAGAACTCATCACATGTTTTTACACATGACCTTTAAATGTAGAAATTTTTATAGGAAGAGGGAAAGATGGAAGAATGAAGAGAGTTTCACAGCTTTGTTGATCAGTGGTTGGTGTCTAGAAAGGGAACTGTGGGAAGCAACAGCTTGATGCAAGTCACAACCATAGGTGACTGAGATGCATGTAGGCAGCTGAAGAGAGCAGTGTCCAAAGTAATACCTGTAGAGTAGACATTAGATATTTTGAAAAGTAACTAAAAAAAAAATAAATGCTGGTAGCATACCTTCCTCTGAGTATGTACATTGAGATTTTGCCATGATGATAGGGCTGGGATGTTTGAAGAGAGGTGGTGCCTGAAAAAGCAGAGATCAAAGGATTTTATCCCACCATGGCTAATTTTAAAGTTGGAGGAAAGGACTCCCCAAATATGTGAGCAGTCCTCCATTCTGGGGCAAGTTACACCCTTGTAGACATGAAATAGCTGCTTTTAAAAGTGATAAGTATGGCACCTGTACAACAGCCATAGCTTTTGGGAAACTAATTTTATATTATTGATTATGTGTGGCTTCAAGGATAGAGTTGAGGATATGGTTATGTCCAACTTGTATATGTAATTGTTAGAATGAATTGAGTGTTTTGGAATTGAACAGAGGAAAAAAGCTTGCATTTATGAACATTTTTCTGTTTAAAGATTCCCTTCAAGGATTCAGTCACCTTCCTCTCTAAGTCATCTCCCCACTTTATTTTTCCTTCCATTGTACAATACGGCTCTTAGATTCTCTAACCTCTTATGACAGTTCACCACCCACCATACAGCTCCATTTCACTCTCCTTATTCATTTTGTATATTGCACCAAAGTTTGTTACTTCACTCACCATCTTATACAATTTGTAAGGTGTATTAGTTGCCATAGGGTCATTAGCATTCTTACTGAATACTGTTTTTAATTAAATGCATTTCTCTTAGGTTCGAGGAGTGGATGACTACTTATCGGGAGAAACCATCCTTGGGGAATATGAATATGTGCACAGCTGTATGAAGTATGATGAAGATGTTGTCTTCACTCTCATGCATGCTGATTCTGTCAAGCAGTCCTATTTGCGCACTGTAAGTTTTGAGGACACTGTTTACTTCATTTTGTACTGTACATTTTCTTCCAAAACTATGTGTTCTTGTACTTCTAACCATAAATTTCAATCCAAATAGTTGCTTCCCTCAAATATTACCATTTAGTGGGAAAAGTATAAGCTGTTAAAAGTGAAGGTGATCCTCCTCTTTTGATTTTACTGTTTGTTTTGAGACTGACATATACATTTTGCTTTGTGATGCATCATTTTTTTTTTAATGCCATGCATTTAGAATACAGAATTTTTAATTTCTTTTGTAATTCTCCCTACTATTCTGTATATCCATGTCACCTCATTTGTGGGGGCACTGTAAATTATTCTTTTTTCTTATAATTTTGCTTCATTTTTACAAGGTAAGTCGTTTTTTCTTTATTTACCCATTGCAGTTCATATTTGGAAGAAACCATACAAAGTTTGTACCAAAGGCTCTTGAACTTTGCTAAGAGGCCAGGCCACTGAATGTTGTTGTAACAAGAGTATAGAACTGAAAGAAAAACAGGAAAGAATTATGGACTTATAGCAGTATATTTTAACTCTATGTATTCCTCTCTTGCTGCTGGCCACCTGCAGCATCACCACATAACAATTGCTTCTCTGAAGAAAGCAAACCATAGAATGCAAAGAAGTACTAAACAGAAAGGTACTGAAGATTTTTTAAGGTTCATTGGCCATATTGAACACAAGAAACTGAGAGTAGTATCTCAGTGCTCTGAAAATCTTAGAAAAATAGAGTTAAGATGATCTCCTCAAGTCTGTAAACAAACAAAAACACAAAATTATTGTTTTTTAAGTAAAGAGAAATACATAGGAGGAATTAATTGATAGAATGTTTTTTCATTGGTGTAATGGTAACATTGAACTTAGAAAACATTGCAATAATTGTCAGGAGTGTGTCTGTTGGAGAAGCATAGAGATAGCAAATTCATTAGACTTGCTGAATAATGTACATGCAGTATACTTTGAAATGCTGTCATAAGACAAAAGCTGCTCTTGTGGAGATGCTGATGAAAATTAGTGAATATAGATAAATAAGTTGGTGTAACCCAAAGTTTATAGATAAATAGAAACATTTCAAACATTTTAAATATGAAAAATTAAGATGGCAACCACATGATCCAAACAATTTCATGGTTATTCAGCTCATGATATTGAGTGAAGCACAAAGCAAATGTATGAATGTTTGGAAAGCAAATTATGTAAGTGATCAAAGAATTTAAAACATTGTCTGAAAGATTGATATAAGTTTTAGAATAAACAAAGCTAGGCCTCCCTTTCTCTTGCACCTGTCTGTCTATATCTATATCTCTGATGCCTGTTCCCTCCTAAACTCCCTCAAGAGGGTGGCCACGGTAATAGTAAGCTCCAGTGCTGCTTTTTAAGTCTTTAGTGCCTTACCCATATTAGGTCACTAGTAGAAGGCATCTCTAGTGCAGTGTTTGCAGAGGCTCATACGTAATGTGTCTACTTAATGTTGCATAATTCTGCTAAAATCACTCCTGACTCATGTATTTCCTCACACTTTTCATGTTAGTCGTCTCTCCACACAAAGTGACGAATATCATAAGTGATCTTCCTCATCGCTTACGTCATTCAATAATCAATGTTTTTCTCTTTGGTTATTGTTTATCCACAACCTGCAGGCTGACAGCTGTGCACTTATTATAGTCATTGTAGAGGTACTAAGGAGGGTAGAATTTTTTCCATGATGAAGTAATGGTGTTGGAGAAATTATTAATATGTTCATTTACATTTGTTTTGTCAAAACATGATACCTCATCAGTATTCAAGCTAATGTTACTACATTTAGTTTTTTATGATTTTGCACTGTTTCTTTGGATGATTCATATCATTAACAGCACTTACATAGCACTTGGATTTTGCTTTTATATTTCTTAGTTTTGTAGAATACAGATATTGTTCATAGTCTGATCTATGGATTGCTTGTATTTGGTCAGTTATCTGTCTTGTTGACATGTGAGGTCCAGCATGTCATTGCTAATCTTTGGCTTAGTTCTGTTTTTAATTTGTACCCTCTTGAATGGAACCAAATTATCCAGGATGGATAAAAATTTGTTTTTGAAGTTGACCCATTCATCACCAGTGTTGGTACCTTCTGTGACATAGGACTAGCACCTGCCCACTAAGTGACAGGATAAACTTCTTGCCATACTGTTTCGTAGATCCAAGCCAAATCGTTGTGTTTGATGATCGCAAATTTGGTGACCTTGCAAATGCAGAAAATTAAGATATGGTTCACCGAGTCCAGTACTGTAGAACTGGATTGACACTGTCATAATCTGATATAATCAGGTCCAGAATAGATGCTGATGTGGCACTCACTCAAGTTAGTTCCGCTATAACTCTTAAGACCATATATTCATTTAGAATTACACAAAGCATATATAAGAACATTTCTAGTTGGCATCACATTTAAATAAAGTCCCTCACATTCATATTCACATTCTGTGAAACCACTTCCCTTCGCACATATTTGTTCTCATAAAAGTCATTCTGAGTTGATGGATGATAGCAGATCCATTTGGATGAAATGAGTTTTGGGCAGAAGGCTTCCATCCCAGACAGTCTGTAGACTATTCATAGGTAGATCTAGACATGGATTGAATACCAGATAATTCTTCATGAACACACACACTCCGCAGCCATATTGGTTCCAGTTGCTTTATTGGATGATGCACCCTGGTATCTTGACCAGTCATCAACTAAGTCATTGATGCCACTGTTATTCATGGTGCTTCTATGTCCCAAATAGGATACTAATGTTTGCTAACATCACCTTTCATTCAAGGCAGAACTACCATGGTAGGAGATGTGCAGAGTTCTTTCATATCCCATCCTGACTAAAAATCTTGAACCACTGGGAAGTGTGAAAGCACTGAGGCTGTACCCTTTAGGAAACAGATATCAGAGATGTATCATACCCTACACATGGAAGATCCTAGAAGGCATGGATCCCATTTTATGATCAGGCACAGAAGGCTTTGTATGATATTACCAATGAAATTGAAAGATGCACTACATAAATAAGAGAAAAAAGCATAAATATCTAGGTCTTGACATTGATTAATATATTATATGCAGCCTCAGCAAGTATCTACAAAGTTTATGAGACTAGCCTGTTTCTAGCCTAGGAAAAGCATAGGAACAACACAACAGCATGGTCTCAGACCAAGTTGTAGGAATAGAAGACCACTAAAGAATATGTGTAAATTTAGTTAGTGATACACTTATGATACTAGTTGATTATGTACTTAGCATATTTAATTTTGTAAGAATTAGAAAGCAGTGTTTACGCTACTTCGGTACAAGACAGTAAGTTATAATAATCATATTGAGAGGGAGAATTTTTTTTTTTTTTAAATTCCCATATCTATAATCATGGCATGTAGTGGATGCTCCCATTGGTAGGTGATGGAAGTAAGGAAGGGATTGGGTATTGTGAATGTGGCAAGAACAAAGAGTCAGCGCTCTTCAGTTACTGCGTTTGTAGAACACCTAAAAGGCTTGAAACATGATGATTTATGCATAGAAAATATGTAATGGTATTTAGTATGTAGCAACCACAGACACTCAGCACCTGCAAAACAAAATTACTTCCAGTAAAATTTCACTTCAGTTTGCTCAGCACCCAGTTCTTTGCAACAGCACTGGAACCTTTCTACTCAGACTCCACTTTAACCAATCATCATTCCCAAAGTAGAATCAAAAGTTGTACTTTCACATTTCAGCAGCTTGTACTCACAGATCCCCCTCACCAGCACACATGACATCGACCAAACATATAGACAGTAACAGCTCAACAAGCACTAAACGACAGCTTTTCCATCACAGTTTTTGATTCTACCCCAACTGATATTTACCCATTTGAAATTGCATTCCTCAGGTATGTATGTGGGGCAAATTCTGGTGTACTTTTTGGACACCACTCAGCTCTTTATAACACTACAAATGTTGATTCACTATATCGTAGGATCCTTCATGCCCAATATGGAACTGCTATTCTGAAGATACTGTACCCTTAATTCTTAACAGTCCTGAATTCACCTCACACAAAGAAACATGCAACATTGTCACGCTTTTTGACTTGTCATTCTGCACCATGGAAGTGCCCAGCTGCTTGTACAGTGTGGGAACTCCATAGAAAGGGTGCCTGGGGCAGGGAAATGAGTAGTTTGTGTGTATGTTGTGTGTAAAACTTTGTATTTCGTGTAGACATTAGATTCAATGGAACAGAGCTTTATGGAATTTTGAGAAAACCATTTTCTTTTATTCAACAGATCATTTAATTCCGCTATTCTTTGTATTACTCCACATTTTATTTTTTATAATTTATAGTGTAAATTTTTGAGTTTAAGGAGTCATATGCTTTGTTTCTGTACTGTTGATTCTACCACATCCAATTGTTTTCTTGTATATGATAGAATTCTGCCTATTTTTTCTTTACCTTTTTTGATTCTTGATGTTAACTGTGCTCAGGAATTTCTGTTTATGCCAGAAAGTTATTTTTTACTATTTTTGATTCTGAATCTCAGTCATGTGTAGGTTTTGTTCACTTATTATTTTCGCAGTTGTATGAAATACCGATGGTATTTTTCCTGATGATAATATGCCTTTTACCTTTACTTATTTTTAGGATATGTAATCATCTGCATCCTTTTTTAGCTTGTGACGTAGTTGATCAGGTTTTTTCTGTAGCAAAGTAATGCATATGGTTCTGCCCATATGTCTGATTTAAGGGATCCTGGCCTAAATGACCTGATCTGAAATTACTCATATTAGTCAAATGCCTGCCTTTTTACTTGGACTGGAGTCAGGTTTGACTGACAGTTTTTCACAGAATATTTTTTTCTTGTCATTTCTGTTTGCAAATACTTTCATATTATTTTCTTGAAATGTTCCTGAGTGCACTACACCTGTTGCATTCAGGCATAATCCAACTTCAACAAATAGATATTACTTCCCACAGAATTCTTTTCACTGATGATTAAAGCTTATGTTCTTATCCCTAGTACATATTTCTTTTACCTTGTTGATATCAGTGATTCTGCTGATTGTAAATTTATTCATTTTACTCAAACATTAGTTCCTATGACTAACCATGACACTTTTTTGTGTTTGAATAGAACACAAATAATGTATCTTTCGCCATGTTGAATGTGATAAACACCTGAATCACTTGATACCATTTAAACTTTAAAGTGACAAGTACTGGTACATTAAAAGCCATAATAATTTTATCTACATATGGATCCCAGAGCAAATTGAAACATTTTGTCTTGATCCTGTTGGGGAATCGTGATAACTCATAACCATTTCATGAATGCAGTACTTTTCTTTGGTAATACATTCTCCCACCTTTATTAGCATTATATCAAAGTTTGTTATCCCTGGGGATAGGGGCGAAAGAATACTTCCCACGTATTCCCTGTGTGTTGTAAAAGGTGACTAAAAGGGGAGGGAAATTCTCCCCTCCCATTTTTTATTTTCCAAAAGAAGGAACAGAGAAGGGAGCCAAGTAAGGATATTCCCTCTAAGTCTCAGTCCTCTGTTCTTTACACTACCTCGCTAATGCAGGAAATTGGAGATATGTATGAAAAAACAAAGTTTATGTTATACCAAGTCTCCTCCTCCATTTCACATGTGCTTATTGCCAGTGCATTAGTGTTACCAAAGTTGCTCTTTATGTTTATATTCTTGCAGGTAGAAATACTTAACCCATGCACAATATCTTTGGTGTAAAAAGATCTTTGATGAATTTCATGCCACAAAAGAGAACAAGGGTAGCAAGGAGCTGGAGTCTTTGTTTGTGACACTAAACTTGTGTAGGATACTTAGTGGTCAGATTAAGTGGTTGGTGGTAAGCTCAAGATATTTTACCACTGTTATGGTTGATTAAGAGAGATGGCTGACAGTAGGTTGGTGCAGATATATTTCAATACTATTGATGATATACAAAGATTAAAACCATGAGAGGGGTGGACATATGTCGTGACTGAATTATTTAGGATTAGATTATTTCAGTTAAGAATGCCAGAGGAATAACTGTGTCACCAAAAAAGGATTGTAGAGCCTTATGCATTACTTTTCCAATTATCTGTATTCATTCGTAATGCCATCTATCTGTCCATCACTCTAATCTTCAGCTTATCATTATGCACACCTTGAAACTTTAAACCAGATGCTCATTAAACCTTATATGCATGTTTCCCAGCATTGAAAGAATTGAGTGGCATAAGATCCTTATTTGGATTTTTAGCTGAATGATGTCACTGTCACTAATAATAACAAGAATTAATCTGGAACATAACTTTAATAGAATTCAACCCTTCACCATGAACCCTCATAAAGTATATCTGTGACTGAGTATTAAATAATTTGTATAATTTTAGTATCACATATAAAACGGTTTAATCAGGAACTTGATGTACCTCATAACTTTGAAGAAAAAAGTTGTTTATTTTATCTATGAAAGGATAGTTTCTATCTATGAAATGATAGTTTAGCATTCCAAATTAACAGAAGATATGCAGAAAGCTGTATTGTTACCGTTATGTTGGACTGGTCCATTGCCAAGGGATCACCTGGAAAAGTTGTGAATGATGTGTTTGACAGCTTCTAATAAGACAGAAAGACATGGAGATAATATTTCTTTTTGTTGAACTTGTTTTCCAACTATTTCATGCTTGAACACAGATAATGTGGTAAAGAAGTAAATACATTTACAGGTATTACACTTTTCACACAAACTTTCAGGGTGAAAGAGATTGGCTGGCAAGTCTGGGTAGGATATGAAAGGGTTTGTTACAACTCCCAATGAGACAGAAAGACATGGAGATGATGTTTCTTTTTATTGAACTTGTTTTCAAACTGTACTGATTCATACTTTAGAGTTGGGGTAAATAACATGAATATACTTAGAAATACTTTTCATGCTCTGTAAGTAATTTCTTTCATCACGTTTTTCCTGTTATGCTTCTCCAGTTTCCTCAACAACTGATACCTAAGTTTTATCGACTGGGTCAGTGCATATGCCATGCATATATCCTTGAATTTGTAAAGATGGTTGTAAGGGTACTAAGGAGTGCAAAATTTTTCATGTTCAGTAAAGTTACAGGCAACAGACTTAACAAATTTGAAAAGGACTGTAAGATGAAAACTAACATAAGAAAATTTACGATGGTGCAAGGTTGAATAAAACACAACAATACATTCATAGAAGGTGACAAGATCGTATACAAGAAGAGCTGCAAGAGATCCACACAAGGAAATGATGCTCTGACTAGTCTTTACACATTCTGGCACCTTCCAAAGAACCAAATATTACATCTGGTAAAAATCATGATTATAGCTATCGTAGCCTACTTTTGTATACCATGCATGCTGATGTTACAGAGGTTACAAAATATGGCTCTACAATATATCACAGATGAAAAATACCTTAATTTTGAAAACACTGTAGAATAGCACAAACCACTGAAGGTTAAACCAGTTGGTTCATACCTTAGAGACAGCCCAGAAAGTATGGCAGAGATTTGAAGGCAAAGATGATACATTTGTAGACGAATCTAAGATATCACCAGCAGTGCAAACATTGAACACTTTTGGTTCTCTCAAAGTCTCAAAGCACATAGGGAGGCCATACATTCATTAGCGTACATGCTCAGTTAACAGTGTTTAGCTTCACTTAGCGAACCTCTTCTTTCAAAAACCAAAATATATGACAAAGATATATACGCACTCACAGTCTGCCTGGGGTGTACAATTGTTTTTTTCATACATATTTGCCATTTCCTGCATCAGTGAGGTAGCGCTAAGAACAGAGGACTGCATTCCAGAGGAACATCCTCACCTGGCCCCCTTCTCTGTTCCTTCTTTTGGAAAATTAAAAAAAAAATGAGGGGAGGATTTCCAGCCCCTCGCTCCCTCCCCTTTTAGTCGCCTTTTACAACACGCAGGGAATACGTGGGAAGTATTCTTTCTCCCCTAAATGAATATAACAAATATGTAAGCAAAAACATGCTTGTAGATCACCTTCAGGTATCAAAAAATTTACACCATACACCAGTACACTCTTTAGCCTTCTGTTCCATTTCAAACTCTCCCTTTCCCTGTCCAACCTCTTTCTCTCCTTTAACCACACTATTAAAAAGAGAAAATTTCCAAGTGAAGGAAGAGACCTCTGGAGGCTATTGATAGTTCAGTAAGTCAGATGGATTTTTATGCAAAAAGCTAGCACATCAGTTCTTACTGGCAACTGTTTTCTGAGAGCACATCAGTTACTGCTGCTGCTTTTAAGGGTTAATTTTTTCTTTGCTGTTTCCTGTCATAACAGGATATCACTGGGAACATGTAACTAACACCTCAAGGAAAAATTCTACTCTCTTCATACATAGGGAAAGTGATGATATGAGAGGGGAAGATGTCTAGTACCTTGCTCCTTCCACACTTAGTTGCCTTTCACAACATGTAGGAGATATGTTTGTAGTATTCTTTATCCCCTAGCCCAGGGATACATCAAGTGTCTTAGTTTAGTTGTGTTCCAGAAAGTATTTCTACCCATTCTTCTTTCACTTGCAGTACTGATGCTGAATTGTAGGTGATACAAGTGGTATACATGGAAAACCATTTTAGGTATTTACTTGCATTGGGGGGATTTTGTGGTGGTGTGAATAGAGATGCTGATGCCACTTGAATCATCCTCTTTGTGCAGAGTAAAATCTTGATTGATATGAGGATGTGCATGAGTGATTTGAAAGGATATATGTAGCATTCTGTGGTGTGTAAATGGTGATGTTTAAAGATAGTATTTCAGTCAAGAGATGTATGTAGTGCAATGATAATTACAGTATTGATGAAAATGAAGATTGAATTGATAATCAAATTGATGATCAAAGACTTTCAGAAGAACAGATGAAAATTAGTGTGCTATGTAAGATTTACCTATGTTTGGTACTTCTTTATTGTATTTTACATTATTACAAATAATGCATGTTTTATGATAAAGCATTTCTAATTTCTGTTTTTACTTTGATGCTTGTGTTTGTGATAATTCTTACATATTTGCTTATGAAATGTCAGCAGTGTATGGGGAATATACTGCTTAGGAGGGTTTTCCTTTGATATCTGAAAAATGCTAGCATCTTCTAAGGCCTCAGTTCCAGCAGTACAGAAAATCAGGACTTTTTTTTACATAGTCCTTGCATCATCTTTTGTGTTCTCTCGTGACATCAGTCCTTGCATTATCTTTTGTGTTCTCTTGTGACATCAGCTACCTAAAAGTTATTCATCATAGTGCTCAGTGGATCTGGTTTGTACAGATCCTGGCATTCAGCATTTATTTTTTTAGATTCAGTTTTAAAACAAGTTGTTCATTTTGTTTTGCTTTTGAGAAGATTGGTTTCATTGTTCCATCTATCTGTTTGTTATCGTTACTCTAATTGCAGTTTAATGAGGTGGATCATGGAGAAAGAGCCTCTACAACATCACTCATGCTCATCCCAGCCTATGCTCAATGTGTTAAGATGAAATATTATTCCCAGTAATAAAAGTGCTTCTTACCTTTTCACATTACATTCATATTTGATTTGTCAGTTAAGAACAACATCTCTAGCTAACCATGGTAGACAGGCTCAAACAACTAACCATGGTAGACAGGCTCAAACAACTAACCACTTGTATGGAAATATTGACTCTGCTCACACAGAGTGCTTACCCGACCAAGCTGTACCAGTGAAGTCTGTCCGCAACTGTACCTTTGTTTATCTCCTCAACCAACCAATCATCTGCCATAGATTCTTTATAACCATACCCTCCTAACAGACTTTTGTCCAGGCACTTTTCTAATGACTTTTTCATGCCACATAACCTTTTTACTTCTTCATTCTGTCATTCCTCACATTTCTAACTACACTATGCAGATATAATTATCCATCATTACTGCTGTTATTTTTTACTGATGTACACTTTGATTTCCTTTCTATATATCAGTGGTAGTACAATTACTCCTTCATACAAAGTTCTTATGTTCCTTTATGCAAACTTCTTTCACTCTCTGTGGGATTTACAAACCTGATTTTAACATAGATGGATTTAATGAAAAATGACATTGTTTCAGGTAGATATTTATCTCTAGAGCTCAAGATTAAAAGGTTTTGTATCTGTTTTGCTTTTGCTCATTTACTTTTGTTGAAGAGCAGAAACTGATTTTTTTCATTATGATTATAGTTTGTGAAAAATGATGGTATGGTGAAGAACTGGAAGTTTTGGATGAATGAAATTTTTTAGGTTTAAGATTTAGAAAGGATGGTGGTGGGAAAGCTAAGGTTAAAATTGGAGTCACAGAAAAGAGAGAGTTGGAATGATTGAAAGATGTAACAAATAGGAAAAAGAAACCTACACAAAGAAAATTCATACAGCACTGATGTATGTATGTGAAACCCAAGCTTGCATAGGTCAAGATAGGTAAAAAAGTAAGAGCTGTAGAGATGGATGAATTGCATAGTACAGACTGTTGGTATTGAGAAGGTGGAGATTAATAAGAGCAGTGTAATTTGCATATTACACTATATAGTATTTGGAATTTGGAGGATGGATGGATTTAAGGTGTGATAAGGTTATGTATTGTAAAAAAGTCACGACGGGTGAATGGATGAGTCATTTATGATGACATAACTATGTAGAATGCATGACATCGTCTAGGCTGGTCAAGCAAGTATATTATAGCACAGCTGTGAAATTTTATTAAGGTTATGGATATTTTAGATGATGTTAAAGGAATGATTTGGGATCAAATTCATTGGTGGAAGTATTTTGTTTATGATAGTGGTAAGAGTTGAGACTAGTCTCAGTTGAATCATTTTAGTTACTGTAAAAAGCTTAGAGCCACTTTTATTAGTCTGAAGAACATCTCTCACACTAACATGCTGGACATAGGTTCATGTGAAAAAAGAAAAGGGGTAGGGTTTGAGTGATGTTACAGAAGCTATGTATACCTGATTCTCCTCAGTGAATTGGGAATGGAGTAGTGATGATTGATTGATTGATTAAAAAAGATTTCTTTTTTCTCTCAGCTGGTACAGTTTTAGACTGAATGGTGGGTAGGCCAGGTTTTACTCATTGCTTGTTTTTACCTTGTTGTTGCTTAATTTGACTTGTAAAATCACATGTGAAAACAGGCTTTTCTACTTTTAACATAATTTTGTAGGAGCTATCTTGCAATGATGCAGTGCAGTAGTACTTTTCTATTAGGCTCAAGCTGGATTAAGTTGCATTAATTACTAGTTTAATGGCTGTGTACTTTTGAACAAAGACCTACTTGTTTTTGTTGCAACTAATTTGACATTTGATATATATAATATTACCCTAATTGGGATATACTCTGCATAGAAATTTGATGTTCTTTTGTGGTCTTTTTAAGAAGAGACTGATAAAGCTGTTATCTCAGTTTTAGGATTCTTTCCTCTAATATTTTTGTCGTCCAAGAAACAAAGTTTTTCATGTTAAGTCATGGAACAAGTTGATAAGGTGATATAACCTTAATTGCAAGAAAGTTTAAATTAAAAAAAAAATGGTATAATGCTGACATCTTAGGTTGTTTTGGTAATTTAAAGGTTACCATCTTGTTAGAGTAAGGTGTTTGTGTTTCCATTTCTTCCTAAAATGTTTAGATTGAACAGTGTGTCTTTAGTTGGACATTGGATTTGGAAAATGAGAGACTCTGTCATCTTGGACTGATGGAATCTTTTTGTTGCAGTAATGAACACTGATTTTTTCTTTAAATGTTTTGTTCTTTTGAGAATTCCTGTTTGTGTACCAGTATATCAGGAAGTCTACCTTCCCATAGGTTTGTCTTCCCATCACATTAGAATTCACATATAGCACTTGGCTGTTGGAGGACTCATTTTGGTAGAAGACTTTTTTCTCATCATGCTGGTCTATAAAGTATGAAACCTTGACATTCCTCCAATGCACCCCTCTTTTCAGGTCTTTTCTTCCACTGACCATTTAAAGAATTGGACTTGGGTCATCAGGGAATATGGCAGGTAAGTGAAGTACAGCACATTGATTGTTGACATGTCATTTGTTGATAGATGGGTCTTTCACCTGAAACTTTCAGTGTAGTTTTTCATCTGTGGTACTTTGAACACACAAATGCTTACAGTTGTACATAACACATTAACACAAGAAAGAAAAACTTATCAAAGTTTTTCCTTTGCAGAATATCTTGCAGCCAATTGAGCTTGTGGCTGTCATATGCTCCTTTTTTAATGATATTTGGTTATTTATCTGTAATGCTGTGTGTGTATATTAAGAGTGGATCAGGGTGTTAACTCGATGCTGTAACTTTGTATTTTTATGAAAGAAAAAGGAAATCAGAAAATAGGTGAATTTTGTAAAGAACCAACACTTGAGATTTTACAGATTTCAGAAGATTATGATTTTAGTGATAAGATAAAGGTGATTTTGTGGAGAAACTGTAATGTAAAACACAGTGTTTTGCATTGATTTAATTGTTTTCCTTCTTTTCTTCCAGGAAGAAGATGATCTTGCAGTAATGAATGTTCGTGTGGAAGATCTCATGTCTGCTGGGTCAGGGGAGGTGGTGCATCATCAGACATTGATCATTGTGGTTGGTATGTATTTAGTTTTAAACCACACTGAAGATTGATTACTCATGTATACATGTATGAAAGTTAACACTTCGTATTCAAGGGTTTAGGTTGGCATGGAAGGATTTAGTCTTGTGTACAGTAATCTAGATCTATGTTTAAGCTTTGTTTACATAATTCTAAGAATTTAGATAAGGGTCAAGGTTCTTTGATTTTGGCAGTCAGTACTTGAAATGCAACACAGAAAAGCTTCCACCAGGGATTAGGCTCAGTATGGCACTGACCCATTGACTGTAGGACTTTTCAAGAAATGAAAAAAAATCTTTATTATATTTTTTATTTGAAAGATTTAAGACTGGTTTGATCGAGTAAGTAATGTAAGGGTAAGAGAGATGTGTGGTAATAAAAGAGTGTGGTTAAGAGAGCAGAAGAGGGTGTGTTGAAATGGTTTGGTCACATGGAGAGAATGAGTGAGGAAAGATTGACCAAGAGGATA
>JAUTXX010166504.1:3737-15470 GCA_032273605.1 Panulirus laevicauda | reverse complement strand
GTATCTCAGTGAACAGTAATTGGCTCTTGTCCCAGACCCTCTCATCCCCAATAGACTGCATTGTTACCCCTCTCTCCAACACTCTTGTATTTACCTCCCTAACTACCCCATCCATAAACAAGTTAAACAACCATGAGGACATCACACACCCCTACTGCAGACTGACTGACCTTTATTGAAAACGAATCGCTTTCCTTTCTTCCTACTCATACCCATGCTTATACCCTTGATAAAAACTTCTCACTACCTCAAGCAGCTTACTTCCCACACCAATACTCTTAAGACCTTCCACAAAGCATCTCTATCAACCTTGTCATATGCTTTCTGCAGATCCTTAAATACTATATAGAAATCCATCTGCTTTTTTTTCCCCAGATCCATAATTGCTACTTACAAATCTATCTATTTTTCTAATTATTTCTCACATGTTCTTCAGAGCAATCACATGATCCGCACATCCTCTGCCACTTCCAAAACCTCACTGCTCCTCCCCAATCTTATGATTTATGCATGCTTTCACCCTCTCAATCAATACCCTCCATACAATTTTTCAAGAATACTCAACAAACTTATGCCTCTATAGTTTGAACACTCACTTTTGTCCCCTTCTCCTTTGTACAGTGGCACTATTCATGCATTCTGCTAATCCTCAGGCACTCCACCATGATCCATACATACATTAAATATCCTTACCAACCAATCAACAACACAGTCACCCCCTTTCTTAATGAATTCAACTGCAATACCATCCAAACCTGCTGCCTTGCCAGATTTGTAAGGCTTTCACCATCTCTTCTCTCTTCACCAAACCACTCTCCTAACTCTCTTACTTTGCACACCACCCTACCAAACACCTAACATCTGCCACTCTATCGTCAAATACATTCGGCAAACCTTCAAAATACTCACTCCATCTCCTCACTTCAGCACTACATGTTATCACTTCCCTCCTTGCTACCTTTACAGATGCGCACATTTGTTCTTTTGTGTTACACACGTTATTTACATACTTCCAAAACATCTGGGGATATGGGAGAAAGAATACTTTCCAAGTATTCTCTTACTAATTACTATCTAATATTCTGGCTTTCATTTTTTTCTAAATTTAACATGCCTAATTCACATTGAATACTTGCTAAGGTGAGTGACCTCCTTCCTCATTGATTTTCTTGAGATAGGCTTGCTATAATCACAAGTTTCTTGCCATCATCAAACTTTAAAGTATCCATAATTTCACCTCGATGGTGATAGCCTTACATCTTGTACTCTGAGTAACTTCAACTTCCTTGCAGACATATCATTATGACTACAACAACTCAGAAAGTAATATATAATGGGATAGTAGGTATAACAATGTACAGAAAATGTGGCATGCATCAGGTGATTTGTTTTTGACAAGCAAATCACTGGTGGGTGGGGTCCAAACACATTTTGCCGTCAGGTGGGATACAGACATATTTTGCCTGTTAGCGGTGTATGAATCAAGTAGTATTTTGCCATTTGATGATAAAATGCATGATGAATAAAGGAATACCTTTAAATATCTTGACGTCATTATTCAAAGAATATTTTATTCATTGAAGTATAGAGGTAAAAAAAATTCATTTTTCACATCTTTCACTTGTACAGAGTGTGTGTGTGTAACAAGTTGATACTGTACCCTAATTCTCATGTGTCTCAAGTGTGAAATGTATCAGTTTGAAATGTTGCAAGTAATGTAAAAGTATTGTAAAACTTTGAAATCATACATATTGAGGAGAGGGAAATTTTGTGAGCTCTTTGAAATCATACGTATTGAGGAGAGGGAAATTTTGTGAGCTCTGCCATTTCTCTTGATTGACTTGTGACTATTTTCATTTACCAGTAGAAAACAATAAGTAACCTCAGTCAGTACAGATATGTAGGCAAGCTTCGGTTAACACCAGAAGCTCCCCGGGAATGTCAAGATTTTGTTGGATTCAGGAGACACCTATTTTGGCAGGCAGTGGGAGAGAGGAATACACAGGGGTGGCTTTAGATAGCTTTAGGATCACTAGGAATTATGTAAGAGGAAGTAAATCTGAGATTAAATAAGTTTGCTTACTGAGGGATATTTGAATAGATGCCACTGAGAATCAGATGCCAGTTTTGCTGGTTATGAAACTGACCATCAATTTTTTTTTTTTTTCTTTTTACTAACTACAAGCCACACACTATGTAAGACAGGGTAGGAGACAAGGCTAAGACCTCAGTGCTCAGTGAAACATTATGAAAAGAGAGCAATCAAGAGAAAGAGGAATAGACCAGATTAACACGAATTAGCAACTCTAAGTCTCTACCAGTGAACATCTTTTTCAGGCCTATTTTAGTAGGTTGATGAATTTTGAAAAATAAGGCAATTAAACCACAATTCTAGATATCTAGGGGGTAGTGAGGATAGCAATACTATTTGAACCAGGCAAACAAAAGTTCTCAAAGCCGTAACAGATAGAGTGGATGAGTGGATATAACTAGGATAAGCCTGTTTCTGTAAGCCCTAAGGCAGTCTGTCCTAATTAATCTAAGGGAAAGTTAAACAGCATGGGAATAGATACGGGTATTTAAAAGGTAAATGAGACAATGAACATTTGCTCCGTTTATACAAGGGATTGATTCGTCCTTGTACAGAGTACTGCTCTCAAATTTGGGATGGTTCTTGCTTTATATCCTTACTTGACTGAGTTGATAGCAATCTGACAAATAAACTGTCCCTGGCTAACTTCCAAACTTGACCCCCTTTCCTTATGCCACAATGTTGGTTCACTTTCCCTCTTCTATAGGTATTACTTTGGTGTTTTTTCCTGAGAGCTGGCTGATTGTGTGCCCCCTCCACTTGCGAGACCGCACTATACTCAGCAAGCTTCTGCATCTTATGATTATTGTGTGGCCATTGGCAACATAAGGGTGGGCCATTTTGATACCTACTTCTTTCCTTACACATCGAAGCTCTAGAACTTTCTACCTTCTCATGTCTTTCCCACTAACTATGACCTGACACATTTCAAGAGACAGGTCTTTCACTTTCTGTGTAATTTGTAAATACTTTCCCTTGTCTGTTCTTGTTCTGTTTCATAATCCTCCCCTATATTTCAATTAAGGCCCAGCCTTGATGTGGACTTTTGTCCTTGACTGGAGCCTTCAACATAAAAAAAAAAGAATGAGGGTTTCCCAAGGGAGACTGATAACTTGCACTCTATGGATAATATGGGAGTTCACGAGTTTCTTCTGTGAATATCCCACTAGAGAGAAACAGAGGCACACAAGTTAAGCATAACTGTAGTGGAGCATAACAGTAAAGCTGAGAAACTGGAGGATGTGCATAGCATGGGAACACAAGTGGAAAGAGAAAGATAAAGACTAAGATAGGATTTCAGAATGGAAGATGACTACTCGGCAGAAGTTGCAGTAACTGAATAACATAGGTCTAGAAATCTTGAAACAGTTAGGCAAAAATAAATAATGTACAGGGCCATTGAAGAGGCAATGCACATAGTCAGATACAGCATGATTAAGGAAACATTTGATAGATTAGATGAATAGTTAAAGGGGCAAATATTGTTTAGGACAGCTGTGCATTAATGAAGATTTAGATTTTAGATAAGCTATGAGATAAAGAGGAGGACAGTGCAAGACTGCAAGAGATGATATAGATGGGACACTTTGTAGGTAAGAATGGATGTGCAGAAGGTGGTCACCAAGCATTAGTCAGTAATGATATTTGGCTTGGAGGAAGATCACCAGCTGGACATGGAGGAAAGAGAAGCCAGGAAAGACAGAATGTCCAAGAAATACTGCAGGCAGTGTTTTATTATAAACAAATGGTGAAATTAAAGAAGTCAGGAGAATGACGAAATACAGACAAGACACTTGGGGAAGTGCCATTTGGGGTAAGTAAGGAAAGGGGAAATGCAGATAGTACATCATGGGAAGGCCATTTAAGGTAACATTTGATTTGGAGATTCGTAACTGAGGTAATTAAACAGGCATATTAACTTACCAGAAAGAAGGAGTAAAAAAGAGTGTTTCTCAGGAGTGACAGACCAAGGGAAAAGAGAGAAGTAACCAATGAGAACTGGCAAAAGACAAAAGATATGAGAAGTCAGTTAATGCCAGAAGGAGGAACAACACCTCCACCTCCAATACAAGGAGGCCAGAACTTCCTAGTAGCAAGTGTTCTAGGTTCAATGTTCTGTATACAAATGCAGTTGGTCTGGTGGCAAAATGGAAGAAGCACGACTTCACGGACCATTTAGGAGATTGTAACACAGACATTGTGGGATTGATGGAGACAGAACTTACCAGTGAACTTAATTCTAACCATGTCTGTCCAGATAGGTACACAGTAGTAAGAAGGGATAGAAAGATTAAAGGAAGGGGGATTAGCTCTCTTGATAAGGGATTCCATTATATTCAAGGAAATATAAGTACCTGGTGCCTTCAGATAAACACTATGGATAGGAAGTATGTAATAGTATTGTTAGTTTACAATCCTTTAAAGAACTGCAATGATGCAGAATAGGCGTTTGGAGAGAATAATGAAGGAACAATAAGGGTGGTGAAGGAAGCAACAAGACTTTCCCTCTTTGGAGGTGGTAAATTACTGATAATGAATGGGGGATTTCAGTTACAGGGAAATAGGCTTAGAGAACATAGATTCCCATGGATATGCTAAGCCGTGGATGCACAATTTTCTTGAAATTTTACTGGAGAACTTTCTGCATCACCATGTCACAGAACGTATGAGAACTGTGGGGGATGATACACCATCTGTACTTGATCTTATCTTTACACACTGCAGCATGGAAGTAAAACATGAAGAGCGATGCTCCTGTTGGATGGAGTGAATATGTAGTGATTGTTTTTGAATATGTGGTGGTGGAGGATGTAAGATGGGCATCAGATTGGATAGAGAAACCAAAGAGGAAGCACAGTCATGGCAACTATGTGGACCTCATCAAGTTCTTTGAAAGTATTGATTGGGAGAAGTTCTACAATAAGGATACTGAATAGTGCTCCAGAAGATTTTTTGAAATTTACCTTGAAGGGGTCCAAGTATGGATACCTATGGTGGCTTATAGAGTATAAGGATTAAAATAGAGAGAGATTTGGTTCAACAAGAAAGTTATAATATGAGAGAGTACAACGATATCTCATTGAGGAAATATAAGTTCATTGGAAAGAAACTTTATGAAAGAGAAACTAATCATCCTAAGGTATTCAGAGGGAAGAATTCTCTAGGATGATAAAGGAATATGGAAGAGATTGAATGATAAGTTTAAAATGTTTTTACTCTGGAGGACAGTAAAGCACTAGCATTACCAGGATTGAAGGGGGGATAAAGTCATGTGACATATATTAATTGACAAGAGATGATGAGTCTAATAAAAAGATTGATGTATTAAAATCCCATGGTCCTGATGAAGTCTCCCATACATGCTTAGAGAATGTGGGGATTAGATGACTGCACTGAACTACTAGCCAGTCTCACTAACAAATGTGGTTTGTAAATCCCTGAAAGAGATATTCAGAAAACAAATGTATGACTACTTGCAAAGTAAAAACTTTCTAAGTGGGAAACAACACGGTTTTAGGGAAAGGAGTCAATGCATAACTAGTCTTCTAGACTTTATGACGGTGAGCTCCATCTTGGATCCGAGAGAGGACTGAATTGACGTATGTTCTTGGACTACTAGAAAGCCTTTGACATTGTTCCTCATTAGTAGTTGATAAAAAGCTAGATCTACAGGCAGGAATAAGGGATGGGTTCCAATGGATAGAAGACTACCTTACTGAAAAGGAGCAAAGAAGACATAAGAGATGCATACTTGAAGGGGGCTGGGGTTACAAGTGGTGTGCCACAGGACTTTTAGATGATGTCAAGGTCATTAGAAAAACCAAGAATGGTGATGAACAGATCAGGATTATATAGATAAGATAATGAGATTTAGTCCAAGTAAGTGCAAGGTGATGATAGAACAAAGAGGGTCAAGGTATAGTTATTACCCAGTGGGAAATAAACTATGGAGTTCTGTGTGTGAAAGAGGTCAAGGGGTCAACATTGTGCTTAGTTTATTGCCATATACATATTACGAGAACTGTAAAAGAGACAAGCTGTCTATAGGCAAATATAAGAATTGCATTAGATTTAATACATGGACGTCAACATGTTCGTAAAATTATTCTCTACATATATCAGGTCAAAACTGGATTATGCCTTGCAGAAATGGTCATTGCACCAAGAGAAGCACAAAGATATGATTGAGAGGGTACAAGGAAGAGCAACTAATACCTGAGGGTACAAGGAAGAGCAACTAATACCTGAGGGTACAAGGAAGAGCAACTAATACCTGAATTAAAAGAATAGAGCTAAATTGAGAGGCTGAGGGCTACAAAACTACTCAATATGGATTAGTGGAGAAAGTGGAGGATATAACAGCCCTCAAGTTTCTAAATCTCCAGGATGATACTAATACGGAGAAGTTCTTCAAAAGATGCAGCACCAGAGGCCAAAACAAAAATATGAGTAAACAGCTTGTTAGAAAGAATGTTCAGAAGTACTGGTTAAGTTTTAAGATAGTGGATGGTTGGAATACACTAGCCAGAGACAGAATGCTAGCAGACTGCAAAGGTTTGAAATGGCAACTTGTTAGCATAGAATGTTAAGGAGATGGGGCCCATGGGTATAAAGCTCTTTACCAGTATTGTGCAGCTAGGTAGTATTTATAGAAAAAATACAGACATTCTTTTCATCAAAGCAGATATCCTTGTGGGGGTACATTTTATGATGGTTTTGTAATTTATGTGATGTTTTTATAAGTTCAGATGACTTGCACATTGTGTTTATTGGATATTTATTGTATTTTTCATACTCTATATGTAATTCTGTGGCTTCTTTTCATGAAGAATTATGCTAGGTTATCTTGACATTTTTATATTTCCAGTCACTCAGATCGTCGAGACTTTCTTTGTCCAGACTGTGGAAAAAGATTTAAACGAAAAGATAAGTTACGAGAGCACTCTAAGCGTATGCATTCAACTGAACGTGAAGCACGAACCTCAAAATCTGTTGCCAAAGCTCCACCCAAGTTTGTCCCAAAGGTACAGTGTTCATACTTACATCAAGTACGTATTAGATAACTTTCCAGGTCTTTTGATGTTTGTAATAGGGTTATGGAAGATATTTTGATTTTTTTTCAAGTGTGATATGTGAACCCACAGTTCAGGGGAACTGATTCCAGTTTTTCCAGAATGTGCAAAGTCCATTTCTCTTTGATGTTCTTTTTTGTCCTGTTGGGGTTAATTCATGT
Source organism: Panulirus laevicauda (assembly GCA_032273605.1). Lineage (NCBI taxonomy): Eukaryota > Metazoa > Arthropoda > Malacostraca > Decapoda > Palinuridae > Panulirus > Panulirus laevicauda. The sequence goes on along the minus strand of JAUTXX010166504.1, from coordinate 8,145 downwards.
CAATTTTTCCAAAATATGCAGAGTCCATTTCTGTTCATTGTAATATCTTGTCCTCAAGTAGTTATCTAGCATCCCATAAATCAACCTTTTAGACAAAAAATTATTGAAATGCTAAAAGTTAAACAATTGGGAGGGAAATCTATACATTCCAGTCATTTTACAAAACCCAGTGCCTCATGTGTTTACAGTGTATCCTTCAGCTACAGGGTCAGGTAACAAATCAAATTCTGTTGTTGTTGCTGTACATAATAGTTTAGCAGGAAATCCATTTCATATTTTTGTTTTAACCTTTTGAACAATACATCTCCCAAGTTGCTCATTGCTTCTGTGGTAAAAGCTGCCTAGAAATTTCACTTGAAAGAGGAATTGTGGTAAACGAAAATTCCAACTTGTGAGTGACATCCTGATTTGCAATCTGCTTTGGTTTGTGCTATTTTACATTTACCACATTATTTACAAGCTATTGATAGTTGAGATTAATCAGATAGATATTCTTGTTCAAGCTTACAGGGTGCTGTCAATTCTCAGCAGAGTTTAGTGGTAAGACTATCAGTGTTATTTTATCAAGATATTTGAATTTTTTTATTGTAATTATTTTCATGATTCATTAGTGTACTTTAAATGTCATTTAGTGGGATGATGGATAAGAAACCTGTCCTTTCTTTTACCATTCTCCTTGGCCGTAATTGTAAAATGGTTGTGCTTGGTGTTCACAGATCTCAAGGTTACTGTCATTTGTTTTGATTAGTAGGCTTTCTGTACTTACTTTAACCCTTTCGCTGCAACAAGCAAACATATTTGTTCGCATTTATTCCCATAACAATTGTCAAACTTACCCCACACCTTCAGAAAATGTTTTCCATCTTTTTCAAGTGCAAGTATCCCTTAGAATCTTAAAAAGCCTGTCATACCTCTGTGCATTTTGCCATTTGTTTGTGATACTGCACTTAGTGTTTGTATATAGACACCAGTTGACCTATCAGACAGTAAGTTGGTCATTATTCTCCATGATTTTAGGTTGATTTTATTGATTTGTTAGTGAATGTTATATCATATAGATATATTTAATATTATAGTATTTATCCTCTGATATACAGTAAAACCTCTGTTATCCATAATTCATAGCAACAAAATGCTCAAACCAACGTGTTTTTCAGTTTCAGTTGGCAACCCTCGGATAATTGGAAATTGAAAAATTACGAAGATATGTAAAAATATTTTATTTAGGGCTAACACCCTACTGCAATGATTAGGTTATTTACCACCTGGTTTCCTGTGGTGCTGGTGATTATTTACCATCTCTTATGTGCTTTCTGGAATGGTGTTGCATGCTTGTCTTGGACATCTGTGTATTTTGTGCACCCTTGATAACTATTAAGGGCAATGTCCCCTTTCAAGCATCATTAGCAATTGTGTGACAGCTCATTGAAGCCATCTACATCTCGCACGCAGTGCAAGGGTAACGTTTTAAGCCTCAAAGGTGGCACTTTTAAAGGACTTCACTGTTGGCATGACGACTATTTACGAAGCAACAAGCAGCAGTAGAGGATTGAGGAATTTAGTAGTGCTTATTTTCTTGCATATATTAATATTTCCTCAATGTAAAATATCTTAAAATGTATATACAGCAGAAAGTGTGCCCAAACTTCAGTAATGGTTGGCAGATGGAGTAAGCATGGATCCTGAGTGGAGTGTGCTATGTTCCTCCCAGCAGGTCGTCTCACAGTTACCACCACTGTGTTTGGACCTGTGCTACTTTTGCGATTTAGGTATACCTACTGTTGTGATTTTCCTCCAATCCACTGCGTTTGTGTTTGTAAATAAGGCATTCAAATGTCCAGCAACATCTTCTACCCTAGAACCAGCAGGTAAACGGAAAAGAACCTCTCTGACCTTACAAACAAAGCTATATATCGTATGACATGCTTATGCTGGTGAGGGAACATCAGTACAGTAGAAAGTGTGCCAAAACTTCAGGAAGGGTTGATGGGTGGAGTATCTCCTACTTGGTGCTCCACATTCCTGCCAGTAAGTCAGTTTTGCAGTTAGCACTGTTGTTTGCAGATTTATGAGTTTTGAGTACACCTGCTAATATGATTTTCCTGCATCCTGTTGTGTTTGTTACTCTGACATCCAAACGTCCAGCATCATTTTCTACCCCAGAACCAGCAATTGAATGGTAGAGAACACCTTTGATTTAAGAAACAAAGCTAGAACTCTTATGATGTGCTGATGCTGGTGAGGCAGCATCTGTGCTTGGGTGTGTTTACAACCTAGGTGAATCTACAGTCTGCAGGATAAAGAAAAATGTAGAGAAAATTCGAAGTGCTGTGGTCCACTCTTTTCTACTGTCTGCCAAGATAACCACAAGGGTTATAAATCCACTAATGGAGAAGAGAAAATGCTCTTGTTATACTCATAGCATGAGACGACAAAGTAAATCAACCTTAGTAACCTTCTGCTCAGGTTTAAAGCTGTAGAATTATGAACATTTATGTAAAGAAGACAGTAAAGATGAGCCAAAGACATTTCAAGCAAGTAAAGGATGGCTCGATAAGCTTACTCGATGCCAGAAGCTACATAATATGAAGGAAATTGGAGAATCAACCAATGCTGACCACAAAGCTGCTGCACACATCCCATTTTTCTCTATATGTTTATTGTTATGTTATATGCAATTTCTGTTTGTGCAACGTTCTTGCAGAACATAATTCTTGCATATAGCAAGGTTTGGACAATTTCTGAATTGTTATTATATTTTATATATGTGCATACGAGTGGATGAGCCTTTCTTCGTCTGTTTCATGGCGCTACCTCACTGATGCGGGAAACAGCGATTAAGTATGATAAATGAATATAAATATATTTTTAAAGAACTGAATAACTGTAACTTTTGTTATTCAAAATGGCAGATTGCCAGAAGCATTTCAGATAACAGGGGTTTTGCTGTACTGGTCATTTGTTATAAGCTTCTGAAATGCCTATATATATATCAGTGTCTACGGTTTCTTGTGCTTGTGTTATTTCATTCAAAGTCTACCAGTACAATATCTGAGCCTGGATTTCTGTTTATAGGCAAGTTACATTATCCTGTGATATTCTTAAGGATATTTCACTGTCTGCAAAGAACCTTGTCCACTACCATCTGTTTTCAGAGACAATACTGGCTAAGGTTTATTGCGGATACAAGAATATGAGGCTCTCGGTGAAATCATTGTATACGTGGTCGCTGAAACTAGTGTTTCAAATGGTGTGAGCACCAGCAACCTACTTCACTGTGCCTCAGGCTATCTTAAGGAAAGGATATCCTGTCTTTACTATTCTTGGTTGCCACTTCACTTTGAGAATTACACTTATGGGTGCTGTATATCTTCCACTTGTGCTTCAAGACAGCTGACTTTTGTCTTTCTAAAGAGGAGAAAGCCAGAATTTTTGCCTGTAATTAAGAAAATTTGGGCATATAAGAGCTTCCTAGGCACACCTGGATGCTCATAACACACAATTAGGAGCTGATTGCCATCACTCATGGCTCCCCTGATGATGTCATCCCACTACTAAAACCTATCCCAAGTCGCCCAAGGAGGACTTCTAGATCCCCAGATAACCTCCTAAGATGAGAAGAGCTGAAGCAATCCTGCATTTCAGCCACTGAACTCTAGAAAAGTTACCCAAACTTCTAAGCAATGTCTCTCAAAGAATCATTCACCATTGCCTGCTAAAGGACTTTACTTTCCTTCCCTTAAGCCAACTGCCAAGCCCCCACTTACTAAGGAAATAAAAGAAAAATTACTCACATATGCAAAGAAACACGAGGACTGGAGTGAGCAACAGTGTAGTAAGGCTGGAGGGTGCTAGCCAATATGAATCTTATTCTACAGTGATGGTGAAATGCCTAGATAGTGTGATGATCTGGGGTTGCTTCAGTAGTGCAATGGATAGGGTAGGTTTGTGCTTCTTATGTAAAAACACTACAGTGAATGGAGAGCTGTACATTTGAATGTTGGAGGACCATCTGATTCCTCATATGAGTGTGATCACTTTATGCAGCATAGTGCCCTTTACCAAAAGTCTAGAAAGATGATAAATTGATTATCAGAGAAAAATATTCAACTTCTGGAATACCCTGGGAACTCCCCTGACCTTGACCCAATCAAGATTTACTGGAACCAGATGAGTGCTATTCCTCGTGTAGGAGATTAGGACCCATCGGACCTGGAATACTTCAGGAGCCTTACCAGTTTCATGCCCACACATCTGCAGATGGTAATCTGGACCAAAGGAGACATGGAAAAGTACTAAAATATAAGTGTGACTTTTTTTTTGTACTGTGAGGAGGGGGTAACAAGTTTTTGTAGTGGCCAAGGTTTTTTGTAGACATGGTATATCCTTTTCAAAGTATACATGAGTC
>JAUTXX010166395.1:0-15470 GCA_032273605.1 Panulirus laevicauda | reverse complement strand
TGAGGACAGAAATATGCTCTTCAGCCCATGTATGTATAGTGATGGAAGTTAAGAGACTAAGCTCGTGTTAGAGATTACAGATATTTGAATGTGAACTTGACAAGTTTGGAAATGTTTTTACAGTTTCTTTTAAGGCTTAGTACAATAATATTTTTCTTTTGGGGGCAATGAGAGATCCAAAGGTGTTTGTGCTTTGTTGCGATTTACTCCAAATCCTATGATGACAACACAGTGCCAAAGGATTATAAAGGTGCTTATACAAGAGCCTAAAATTAGGTATACAGTGCCAATTATACCTATGTACATAGTTGCAAAAATATTCCTGTAAGACTCAGCTTTCTTTTCTTGATGCTTTCTCCTCATGGTGGAAAAGGCAAGCAGGAAAAATTTTTTGATGATTAATCATAAAAGTTATATGGAGGTATGGCTCTTAGGCAACTTATGGGTATCATAGTAATCCTGTAGGCATGCTTTCAAAAGTGCAACATGTAAAACTGCAGAAGCCATGTTCCACATGGAAAAGGCAAACCTATGAAAGCCATGTGCTGCATGGAATGAGTTAAGTATAGTGTGAATTTTTGTTGTTTTAGTTATGAATACCATATTGTTTCATTCCTTAAGAACGGAAAGGATGTTATTACGATTTAAAAGGTTTTGATGTGACTGATTTAGATGAGGATATGTTTTTCAGAATTGGCTTAGAGAGGTTAGCGGATATAAGTGGAAACCTAAATTGGAAAGTTTAATAGGAAATACTGTACTTCTTTGAAAATAGATATTTTTCAGTAAGTGAAGACATGGTGTGTGCAAGGAATATAAATTGAAATTGGAAACAAAGCAGAATATTTCATAAGTCCAGCATATAACTAAAGTTGCAATATTTAAGACATGAATGAACTTTTGTATTGGGATAATATAATTTCACAGGTTGATTTGTATTCAATCCACCATCATGTTCCCTTAACAGAATTAGTACTCTTACTGTAGGTACTTCTGTAATTTAGCATCTGCTTAGTCCTATGGTTGCCAGAATAGGGAGGAGTGAGACAGATCAGTGTTTTGGGAAGAGCCGAGTGAGTATGTCAGCAATTTTGATGCAAGGGACCCAAGTATTATTGGTGGAAGGTTTGAATGCAAGTACCTGCAATAAGATTTTGCCTTGATGGTAGAGCTAGCTTGTGGCACTTACCACACTGCTTGTTTGTTGTACAACTCTCTTCTGCACCCAGTTATTCTTCATCATTTGTTTTGAGTTATGCCACATTGACTTTGACTTGTGTTTTGGTAGACAGTCACCTCTGCCTTTTTTTTGACTGGTGTCTTGGTAGACAGTCACCTCTACACTTTTTTGACTGGTGTCTTGGTAGACTGTTACCTCTTCCACTTTTTTCTTAAAGGAAAGGACTTTGTCTGTTTCATAGACTTTTTCTCACAATGTCCACAGCATCTTTTAGATGATTTGGCTTTGCTCAAGCATGTTCAATGAACAATATCTTAGACTAGACATGGAGGACCTACCTTTTAGGGAGCTGGGTATGCCACCTTCAAGACAGACAGATCATAGTATTCCCCAGGACAACTAAGTTATCAAAAGGAAGTTTTTCTTCAACCCTCCACCTTCATTTGTTATTCCCTCATGATTGTGGGACCTTGTGACCCTGGAGTGAATTGTAAGTTTTGAAGAATGAAACACTTTCTCCTTACAACAGAGACCTATGAGTGTTTTTTCCATGTTTTTATATTCTGACCCACTTTCCCCTTTTTTCTTTTAAGGAAACTCTTTCTTAATCAGGAATGATCATCATCAGGTTGATGTCTGTGATCTGATTAAGAAGTAGCAGGTCACTGCCAACCCTAGTTGTGTGAAGGATGATGATACTGTGTTCAATGTGAGGTCGTTGATAACCAAGGAGTGGGCCTGAGTCCAAGCAAGGTGGCCACTAGCACTGAATGTGTGGTTTAATGGTGGGTTTTAGGGAAGTTACCTGTCGAGAAGGCATAGGGTTAGAGGGTCCTAAATATCCAGGGATCCTAAGGATTCTCTGAGGTTGAGGAACACCATCTGGAGAGAATGTCTTTCATTCTTCAAGGCTATTGTATATTTTAAGTTTATGATTAAGTTAGCAAGAAAGGATTATGAAATGAGATGAGGACACATATTGTAGGGGAAGCTGTAGGAAGTAGTAAAAGGAATTTAGGAAGTGATCATATAAGAATGTGGTGGAGGAATGGGTTTAGGGTTAAGACTCAGGTAAGACACGGTTATGCACAGTCCGTGTGATTGTTGAGTGTTAATTTGGATGGAGTTATGTGATTGTGTTAGTATAGGTGGGACAGCATAATTTGAAAAAGAAAGAAGAGTGTTGAGTATCAGGTTATAAGAATATATGAATTTTGCTAATTCTTGGTCATATTTCCCAAAGCTAGAGTGAATGCTGTCTAGACTGCAAGTTTTATTGGGATCAAGATTTTGGAGAACAGACTGTCTAATGGGTTAGGGGGATGAATGGTGTTGGACTGAGTGTGTAGTTGATTGTTTGGACTTCGGTATGAGTTTTTAGTTGACATGGAACCAAATGAGTTTCTTTATTGTAAGGTCATATTTGCTGTGATGATGGGCTTTGTGAGGGATATTTTTATAGAGTTTTAATGATAAAGTGAGTGGCTTAGGACCATAAAGATTAGCTGCAGTTGGACTGTGTCGATAGTTTATCTCCTTATGTAATATAACACACTTGGTTTGCCTCTGTGATATGCCTTCAGGCCTCCAATTTATTCTGTCTTATCTCCATACAGCTGAATGATCAAGCCTTTAATTTGTGTGAGGTTTTGAAATGTGTATGATTATTTTGATGATTACCATTGGTGTCTCCCTGGAAGGAGGAGTTTGTACCCTGTTCCAGCATGTTGTGCTAGTGTTGGGGACCATATTTTGAAAAACATAATTCCCAGGAAAAGTTACATGCCTGTTTGCCCCATCCACTTTACATTGGAATCAAGTTAATGATATTATCATGGATTACAATGTTTCAGAGTAACATCAGTATTACTTCGTACTTTAATTCAGGTTCTTTAAGTCAAGTTTTGTCTTCTTAGCTATTTGATATGTAAGTTCTAGTAAGCTATGATTTCCTGGAGGTTTAAATTTAGATTATGTATTGTGTCTCGTGCATTTCATTTGAAATGGTTGTTTTCTTTTTTTTTTCTTTTTTTTTTTTTGCAGACACTCAAAGATACCAGCAGCAAAGGGTTTTGTGAGCAACAGTTTTTTCTCTGGCATGACTCCTACTGAATTCATCTTTCATACTATGGCTGGTCGAGAGGGTTTGGTTGACACAGCTGTGAAAACCTCTGAGACAGGCTATATGCAGCGACGCTTGGTTAAGTCACTTGAGGATTTGTATGTGGCTTATGACATGACCGTTCGAAATTCAACACAGGACATTATTCAGGTACATTTGCATATTGTTTTTTAGTAGACTAAGATACAAACTTGGGGTTTCTTTGTCTGCCTTTTATGATTTTTTTCCATAAAGATAATATCATACTGAGAGGATATTTCCTCTTAGACTCTCTCTTTTGTTCCAGACACTCCCTTGTTCATGCAGGAAGTAGCAAACATGTAAAATGATTACTTCCTGCCCCAGGAGTCCTTTTTATCTTTTGAGGATCCTGCAGTGCTCAGGAAGCTACTTATGTGTACTGGTCAGGACCATAGGTCATAAAGTATTGTGATGTTGTGTGCAGCTTTGCATTGAGAGTGTGTGAGGTACAGATAAATAGTAAGTGCTCGGTGTCCTCATTATGGTAGTTGCGTTGTGGAGAGGAAGAGTCTTGGGATATATTCTGTGTTTGTAGTGTTGTAGGGATGGGTGATATATAGAGCATGGACAGGAAAGTGTGATTCATTTTTGTCAGGGTAGTGTGGCTTCTAATGTGTGTATGATAGGTTTGTTATGATTTATGAATGTGAACTTTGTTTCATATTTCAGACAACCTCACAGTTATATCTCACCCCAGTTCTGCACAAGCATTGCAGCACTACCCCACACAATTAGAATACCAACTTTCATGAATTAGAATATCTGTATCCCTACAGAAGGCCACCATAACCCTATTCACCCATGACAGATATAAATCCTACCTGTTCCATCACAGTTCCCTAAAAGAAGAACCACTTTCACTCAACAGAACACCATATACCCTCCACAATACAAACATCAATACAAAATCCAGAAGCAAACTAAAGTCTCCAAAACATTCATAGATGTCAATTTTGGACAGAAAAATATACTCCCTCAGTACCCTCTACAAGCAGTATATCTGCTACACTTACAGTGTCCACAAAAAACATTATCTGCTCCCTGTATATTTTCAAAGGCAGTACATGACTTAGTTTTATTTTGGTTATAAGCATATGATGCTGTCAGGTTGAAATCATCATACACCTGATCACTGAGACTTGTGTTTCTAATGGTGTGAGCACTAGCATCCTGCCTCAGTGTGCCTCAGGCTGTCTTGAGGGAAAAGTGTTCTTTTTTAACTCTTCTTGGCTGCCACTTCATTTTGGTAATTTCATTTCTGGTTATTATATATCATCCACCTGTGCTTCAAGATTGTCAGCTTTTACCTTTCTTAGGAGGAAAAAGCTTGAAAGCTTGCCTGGAAGCAAGAGAATGTGGGTACACGTGAGATTTCTAGGTGCACTGGGTACTCAGAACACATCATCAAGCGGCTGCTTCCTGCAACACCTCATGAGCGCTTCACATCATTCAGGAGATCAAGACAGTGAAACAAATATACTTTCAGTACACAATACAAGAATAAAATTAAAAAAGATGTAAGATCATGTAAGGATGTGTCAAAAGCTATGAAACAAGAGGTGGGATTATACATCTATACAGAGATCATCTCTACTTGACTTTCTGATAGTCATACAAAGTTAGTTGTGACATGAAAGTTACTGGAATAGTTTTCATTCTTTCTTCTTAGTTGTTAGTATGATGTCAGAGATAGATAGTGTCCTGTTGCCAGTTGCAAACCCTGCTTAGACTTGACCCTGTAATTAGGACAGTGATTTACGTGTGCAAAGTGCTAACCACTGTAAAGTACCTGTTAATGAAATGTGCAGACTCACTGTAGCAGCATCTCAAAGCTTTAATCTTGTAGTTTGCATAAGGAACCAAACAGTATCTCTGTCCTCAGATTTCTCAAAGTTATCTTTATGGTTGACTGTCATCTTATGGTTGTCATTATAATGGGGACATTCAGTTAAGAAAACATGACATGGAGCAAATTTACTCAAGAGAAGTCAGAGTCTTGCAGGGATGATCTCTCCATAGCTGTACCATGCCCATTCTTGTTTACATACCTTCTCGTACTTCCATCCCCACTTGATTTTACATTTGTGAATGCTTTTTTATTACTTTTTCATGATGCAACATGAAGACATTTTATAGGATGGCAGTGTGAATGTGGTAGGAAAAGTAAGGGCCAGTGGCATGATAAGGAATATCAAAATCTTGAAACTGGTGGTCTTATGATTCTCATAACACTTATGATATCTCTTGTATTTTTTGTTTGTTTACAGTTTTCAGAGATATTCTCATGAAATTCATTTTCAGATCAAATATGGTGGTGATGGCCTAGATCCAACTGAGTTGGAGGGCAACACAGGACCCATAGATCTGGAACGTGTTTTGGACCACATTCGTGCCAAGAATCCATTCCCTGAGGAAGATCCACTCACTGGCACTGAGATCCTCCAACTGGCAAAGAAGTATCTAGCTGAGGATGCATTTAAGGAGTTGTCAGATGAGTTCAAAGATGAACTGAAGGCTTTTATGGAAAAATTTGCCAAGAAGGTTGATAAGGTATTGTAAAACATTTTAGATGTCAGTTTCATTGGAGACATATTTACCTTGTGTCCTTTTTACACCAAGTTGATTCAGTCATAGGCCTAAAGTATTTCCTCTGAGAAGACTTGGTTAAAGGATATAGTCCCAGTGCCCTAATATTGATACAGTAAAAAATGCTTCTTAGATTTTTTATCTGTTTATTGGTGTAGATTGTTTTTCTTATACCACATTTCTTTTCCTGCCATGTTAAGGGAAGCATCAGAAATGAATAAACAAGGTTGGCAAAATACACACATCCAGTCTTTATTTTTCATGTTTTATGTGCCAGAACTAGAGCTCTCCATCTGCAGTTGAACAGACTACTGCATGATTTCACATGCTTACGGAACTGCTCTTTAAAACATATATTTCTTTCTTTTTTTTCAGATTCGATCACGCTTAAGTAAAGCCACAGGCCGTAAGTCGCATCCAGTTGAACGTCACATAGAACGATTAACCTTTACTCAGTTGATTCATTTCCTCAACTCCTGCTTGGATCGGTATCAGGCAGCTGTGATGGAGCCAGGCACAGCTGTGGGTGCCCTGTGTGCTCAGAGTATTGGTGAACCAGGAACACAGATGACACTCAAGACTTTCCATTTTGCTGGTGTGGCTGCCATGAACATTACACTTGGTGTCCCTCGGTGAGTTAGACTTGATTTACTGAATCTGTCAAATACGAGTCGATGTGCAAAAAACAGATTTATAATAAAAAAGTTTTTCCTTTATGATATTCAGTATTGCCAGAGTGAAAACATACCCCTGTTGTGACCTCAGAAGAAAGGTAAGAATGAAGGTCATGAGGAAAAGTATTTGGAAGAAGTAGATATGAGCTTTTCAGGTATTTGTAGACCTGACTCATATGGATGGCAAAAGGAGAGATGAGAGAGAGAGAGAGAGAGGTTTATAGCTTCACTAAGGAAAGAATGAGGTATCATAAGAGTCAGCCCTTATTTGTTAATCTCAAAATAATAACTATGGGAAGCTGCAGTTAGATGTATATCCCAAGACCAGGCTTTAGCAAGGACATAGTGATGTTTTGTGGATGTCTTTATGGGATGAATTCATGACAGCTGTGGAGTTCAGTTTCTTCAGTGTGGAACTTGCTTCATGGACATGAACGTCATATGATATGTTGAGTAGATGTTTTAATGTTGAAGAGATGCATGATCTCCAGAACAGATGAGGAAGCTTATCGGGTCAAAAATTTCCTGTCTGGTGCAACAGAAAATACCTGGTCATGTCTAGGTATTTTTGCAGTGTTATACAAATCTCTTTAAGGAATTTATTTATATTCACTTTTTTCTTTCAGTATTCTGGAAATTATCAATGCATCACATAGTATTTCAACACCTATAATCACAGCAAAACTGAAGGATGACTCAGATCCAGAGAAAGCCCGTCAAGTTAAAGGCCGTGTTGAGAAGACTTTGTTGGGTGAAGTGTGTGAATATGTAGAAGAAGTCTTCCTGCCAGACGATTGCTTCATATTGCTGAAGTTAGCCATGGACCGCATAAGACTGCTGAAACTGGAGGTTGATGCTCATTCCATCAAATATTCAATCTGCACCTCCAAATTAAAGGTATCCCAATGAACGTTTGACTGTTTAATTCTTTTCCTCTTATTCTGTTTTGTTCATAAATTTGCTTTGTATTTTTGAGAGGATGCTATCCTTTTCCAGAATTTTCGAACACCATACATGTGCAAACTTTCAAATAATGAAGCTCCACAAGCAGCTTTAACACTTTTGATATGGAATTATGCAAATTGGTTTAATTATGAAATGGTCAGTAGGAACAATAGGCAGAAGCATCTGAAAACACCATGCTAGAGTTGCCATCTGGCAGTGGCCCTTTAAGGGTGAGACACTAAAGGTTAAAAAGTGGCATAGGAGTTCGCCAGTTATGGAGACTTTTTCCATGGCCACCCACTTGAGGGAGTTTCAGAAGGGAACAGGTGTCAGAGATATAGATAGGGAGAAGGAGCTCTCATTATCTAGTCATCCAGTGATAGGGGAGCTGTGTCTTAGTAGTTCACCTTTATGTCTATGCTACTAGTATAGAAAGCTTGTTAGAAAGCTTTATATTTCAAACACTACCTTTTGTCCCATTTTGCTTTCTCATCTTTGGGTTTGGTGTAGTCATAGAATATTGTTTACAGGTGAAAGAAATGGATGTTTGCGTAGAGTCTGATACAATCATCACAGTCAGGCCTTCTAGAACCAAAGCTTCATCAATGTACTACCAGCTTCAGCATCTGAAGCAACACATTACCAAAGTTATCATCAAGGGTTTGCCATCAGTGAATCGTGCTGTCATTAATCAAGTAAGTTAGATACACCATTTTATGTGCATTATTGTCGCATGTACTTTTTAATTACTTTACACGTACTGTCATTCCAAGATATGACCAAGAGAATGAGATAAGCTAAAAGCAATAAAAAGTTCTTAGCATTTTCCGTTCGTAGTTATTGGATTTTTACTAAATTAGCGTTTTGTTAATTGATTATAGTCCTGCAAATTTTTTGTAATGTATGAAGGCCTGAGTCATTGTTGATAAATATTTGTAGGCTTTCAGGATTCTTAATTTTTCTCACATTAATTCTTTAACATTGTAAAACTCTAGACTAAATGTGAAAATAAAAAATTTAAACCCATGACCAGCCAGATAGAGGAATCACAGCTGGGATAGGTGGAGCATCTTGAAAGAATGGAAAGTAAAAGATGATAATTGTGGCATCCTTGCAAGATTCTACACACAACTTCAGTTTTTTCACTACTGTCCTTGCTGATCATCATCCCCAAATACCTGTATTCATCCACAACTAATTTTTCACCATTGAGACACTTAATCAGAGACAAATTAACTGAATGATTTTAAATTCAATAGTCACTTTATCTACTTTATAGAATGACACTGGTCCTGGTGGATCCCCACATTATGAACTTCTAGTAGAGGGAGACAACCTGCGAGAAGTCATTGCTACTTATGGCGTTGAAGGCACCAAGTGTACCTCCAATAACACGTATGAAGTTTTTACGTGTCTTGGCATTGAAGCCGCTAGGTGAGTATTATCTTATTCAGTATTGGAATATAAGGAGCACAGAGGTATATTACACAAAGAAATGAACGGTCAGTTTCATATATTACACAAAAAAGTTAACAGAGTCATTTTCAGAGAATGATGTAACTATTCCAATTATACAAGACATTATGCTAAAGGAAGAGATTGGATGAAGTAAGATCTGTTTACCAGAAATGGAGGATGGAAGGAGAGAGGGAGATCAAGGTGATGGAAGGGTAGATTGAGAAAGGCTTTCAAGTATTGGGGTTTGAACATTCAGGAGAGAAAGAGGCATTCATGGGATGAAATTAACTGGATTGATGTTTTATACAGGGGGGGTTTCTTGCTTTTAATAGTCTGAACTGTGACATATGAAATTATCAGGGTGAATAATGGAAAAATGTGTAGGACTTGGCCCAACCTCAGAGGCCTTTTGTTAATATTATGTTTATTGCAGGAAGGAGGATCTGTAAATGTAGTTTGCTGAAGTGTGATGCAACAGTAACATTTTATTTCTGTTTGTGGTTGGTTGATAGTTATGTAGTTGTTTGGATGTGAAGGGTTTAACGCTGTTACAAAGAACTGAGTGCCAGGCATATTGAAACAAAATTGTATGGGAAATTTTTTTTTTTGTTTCGTTATGAAAGTGTTAAGCCAGCAATTGTTCTGAATGATTTATATATGGTTTGTTGCTAAGATAAGATTGTGGTATTATCACAAGGTTCTAAGTTAACTAGCATGTGAAATGAGGCATCTGCATTCCTTATACTGTAGGTGGACCAATATTCCAATTCCAACCTAGAAGCAGAAAGTATAATGGCCAGAATTGTAAGCTTGCTGCTATCAATGAAAAAAATCCTGGCTTAGGACCTGGTATCGTCAGTAATGTTTATGGCTGCTGACCAAAGTGAATCTTAATCAAAGATAAATGTATGTGTGAAAATTTTCACTCCATAATAGAGAACTGGTGCTTCTTTCTGTATATGAGAATAGTTCTTTTCAGAAATCTTGATTTAATGATCATGATCCAAAGGCTGTGGGTCTCTCCTCACCATTACAAAATGACATGTGCCAAAACAGCACCCCAAACTAATACAGCCAAGTTTAATAGGTAGCTTGGACCTGGAATGAGTACGAAATTTTGGTGAAGTAAACTTTCTTTCAGGGTTTTCAGCCACTCATTGGTACTCTTTTAATCTGACCCCTAACTAGATCTGTGTATAACTTATGATACAGGGAGTTGCACTGGTTGCCATTTGGGATTAAATTTCCTGTAAAAGGTAATTAAACCAAGTAAGGACAGTAGGTTTTTAACAAATTGTAGTTTTCCCTTCTGTGATTTTTTTCCCCCAGTCTTGTGAGTGCTAGTACCATCAGTGCAAAGCCCCAGATATTTTGCTTTGGTGCACCAAACTTTCTGCATTATTTGTTTAGCTGAATTTTCTTGAGCAGTTCTCAGTGTCAAGTGTTGGGCTCCTCCTGTACATGAGTCTTGCCAGCAACCAATATGTTGTTGGAAAAAAAGAAGTTGACTGACCATTAATAAGATGATCCATGGTTTGCTGCCACAAGGATGCTAGATAGCAGATGTTTAGGTTTTACAAGTACCCAACTGTATTTCTGATGAACTAGTATAGGTAATTTTTGTCCACAGAAAATTTTTGAAATGCTTTTTCTAGTCAAACTGAGCCATACCACACCATTAATGATGTAGCAGGTGATTAAAAATGGATGAGAGATACTGTACTTCATATTTTGTATCTATATATGTTGGTATAAAAACCAGTTTTTCCAGATCAGATATGATGTTAAAGCAAAAGAATTTTTTTTTTATACTTTTTGGTATATACTGTGATTTTATTCAAAGGACTTTGTTACATTTGTAAAGAATTTCTAGTTGTGTCTTCATATTAGAAAATTTTAAAGCTTTCATTCAGTCCCTTGCACATTTTAGAAGTTAGAGTTAAGAATGTTATGGCTCTGAGTTTTTGCTGATGATGAAATTTTCTGTGGAAATGATGAAGGATTATACATTACAAATTAATGTACAGTACTGAGACATCTTTGTTCATACATATGGAAAATTTCCATCTTACAGTCATGGGTTCAGGTTTGATGACATTTTCTAGCTATCTTTACAGAACCACTTGATACTTCTCCTTCAGCAGCCTCTGAATTAAAGATTAAATTTTGTTTAATATAACATTAGTGTTGCATATATATTCTTTTTTTTAACTTCTGTATCACTGTTTGAGATTTAATTGATTAATACCTGTAGAGATAACTGCATGATCTATCTCCCACAGAGCAACTATCATTAAAGAGATAACAGTAACAATGGAAACTCACGGTCTTAGTGTTGATCGACGGCATGTTATGCTTTTAGCTGACCTCATGACCTGTCGTGGCCAAGTATTAGGCATCACTCGTCATGGACTGTCAAAGATGAAGGAGTCGGTCCTTATGCTTGCCTCTGTAAGTGGACTCAGTTGAACAGATTTAGTTTTGTACTGTTTAATGGCTTGTACAAATGTTTACTCACCTACCCTCATCTGTTTGTGTTTCAGATATTTCACAACGTCAGTTTCTGTCTCACAGCTTATTCTCTTTCAGGTTCTTTGTTTGAATATATTGACTTAGTTTCTCCAAGTAAGCAAACGACATCAGTATGGGGCATGCAACCTGATATGCATCTGTATAAGCTTCACCCCTCATCCCCTTTTTTCTTTCAGTAATTCTTTCATGTTCCAGTTAAAATATGGGACTTCACATTGGTCCGTTGCTCTGAGACTTTGTTTAATTTTTCCATCGAGACCTTTAAACTTGCTGGAGGCAGATTTCACTGACTGTTATTTCTGCAACAGAAGTCTTTAAAAATTTAGTCATCCATCTGTAAAGTAGATGAAAAGTAACGTGAATTCATACTCCTGTTGGCTTAGCTAAATTTAGTTTTGAATTGGACTGTCTTGTTAATTGACAGATTTTCTTGTCACTGCAGCTGAACAACAGTAGTTGCCTAATTTTGTTGAATAGATGATGGAATGTCTTGAACAAGTGATTTTCCTTTTATTTTTCCTCCTGCTTTTGAACTTTATAGGGTGAGAAAACTGGTTAAAAGCTGCTGCTTCATATTTATAAGAAAACCACCAGCAAAAATCAAACATTCAGTTACATTAACCTGTTGATAAACACTCTCTAACAGATGTAAGATCGCCCATTGTTGCGTTCAGATCACCCATTACTATAACTTAACCCCTCACATCATAACAGCTGACTCAAGTGACTTTCTTCCTTACACCTCTCACTCCCAGTTGCATAAACATTAACAGTTCCCACCTTTCATAATTCTCTTTCATTTTCACCCACATTAGTCTAGGGCTCATTTCCATGCTTTCATACATTCATACAACTCCTCCTTCAGCAGAAATGCCACCATCTTCATTGCTCTTACCTTCACACAAACCCTAGACTTTACACTTAGAATATTCCCAAACTATTCTTCCCTTCTCCCCTTAAGTTTAGCGAAACTCAGAGCCAGATTATCCACATTCATCTCCCAAAACATAGTACCAATCTTTTTTCTTCTCATCTTGGTTACACCCTCACGGTATGAGAGGATTTTGTTAGTAAGCAAAGTATGTTTGAGGGAGCTGATCAGGATGTACTGAAATGGTTCGGACAAATGGAGAGGATGAGTGAGGGGACACTGACAAAGTGGTTATGTGCATCGGAAAAGAAGAAAACAAGAAAGGATGACTGAGAATTAAATGGAAGGATGGAGTGGAAAGCTATATGAATTATAGGGCCCTGAACATTCAGCTGAACCAGAGCAGCATATAGAGTGGTCAGGGAAGGCCACAGAAAGTTTCATAGGAGTTTGGGCTGTGGATGGGGGAACTCTGGTTTTGGTGCATTATACATGTTACCTAAAGAGAAGATGTGAGTATATTAGTGCCATTTCTTCATCTGTTCCTGGCACTACCTTGCTAATGCAGGAAATGACAAACATATGGAAAAAAATAAATTGATGTACAGTACAGTATTACCATGTAAATATATGTCATTTTTATGAAAAGTACAGAAATACTATGATTAGCACCCAGGATTTGTTCCTGAAAACCAAATACTAATCACAGTGAGAACTAAACAAAGGAGGTATAACATGGCTCCATTGGAGATGCATATAGTTAACACCACTGCTAACCTGTAAGCAATATATGAGGGCTTGATTGGAATATTGGTAATAACACAAACAATGATTGTATGCACATGATTAATGTTTTAAATCAGTTTACCTATGATTAATGAATTTTATTTTCAATGATATTAAAATAAAATAAAAATATATTTTACAGTACTGTATTCACTATTGCATTCATTTAGAGCAGTGTAAGGTAACCAACTTCTATATGCAGTAAAACCAACATTTTACATACAAACTGATGCTTTTCCTTGAATGTTTGGCTGCATTAGCAGTACCAGTGCCTGTGGGCCTTTTTCCAGACATTATGAGTAAATTGCACAAACAAAGATAGGAAAAAATATGTTAAATAAGCCCACCATGGTACTGAAAACTTGAATGTAATGAGCCTCATCATGCCCTATGACTTGCATTTTCACATCCAAATTGATGCTTTTTCATGAATGCTTGCACACATTACCAACACTTAACACCTTCAGGCCTTTTTCCAGACATGAATCAGTTGCTTACACAAAATTAGCAAAATTGTGAATGAACCCACCACAGCGGGTGGAAAGCCTTCATTTTCATGTCCAGTCTCATGCTTTTCCTTGTATGCTTGCCCAGATTACCAACATTAATACTTGCAGGTCTTTTCCCAGAAATTTTGAGTCAGTTGTGCATGCAAAATTAGGCAGAAATCTCCTGCAAACATGAATGTGAGGAGTTTCATCCTGCCATACAACCTACATTTTCACATCAAAACTGATACTTTTCTTTAAATGCTTACCCACATTACCAACACTAATACCTGCAGGACTTTTTCCAAACATGATAAGTCTCTTGCACAAACAAAAGTAGGGTTAAACATGGCCATAAGGAGGGAGCTGGAGGCCCAAGGTGCTGATTGGCTAAATGCTGATCACCTTATGCTCTTCCCATTGGTTGAGAGTGCATCTCAGGGAAAAGAAGAGACTGATACATGTCGTGTGTTCTTGCATGGGACTGAACCAATAGATGAATATAATTTTTTATTAAAAAGAATTGCTGATGGAAGAGCATTTCAACAATACAGTATAAAACAAAGCATTGCTAACCAGAGTATCTCTTTACTGTATATGTAACATGTAAACTTACTACTGATTATAAATTTGCATATAAATGTGGGTTGAGGTGTAGGAGTGAGTGGCAGAGTTAGGCATATGAAGTGGCAGGATCATCTGTGGATGAGATCTTTTGGTAAAATTCTTGGCTTCTCTTGCTGCTTTGGTGTGATCTTGGACTTACCTTTTCTTATGCTGGTAAATGTCTTTATAACAACTTTTGGGATCATCCATCAGCATAACTTCGGAATTAAGTCTTTCCAAGGCTAAACTTTATCACTGAAAATATTCTAAGCTTCATCCACACGCTGTAAAGCCTTTAATGTTCATTTTTTAGTTAACACTTGTTTGGATAATGTTTCAGCAAGAAGAGTGTCTTATTTAGCTTGTTATTATTCAAGTTACACTAATTCTTCATTTGAGAGATCTCAGTGTGATTTAAGCAACTCCTCCACTTCATTAAAGCCAGCGTCACTTGCAATGTTCACAGTATCACCTGTTTGGATGACAGTATCAAACCCATAGAAGTCACCAAAAGTCAGGTAAAATTTTCTTCCAGTTTCCATTCTCATTTGAAAACATAAATTCATCTCCATCATCAGTGTTTTCGATAGTTATAAGAATGTTGTATTTCTACCAATATTGTTCATGCTTGTTTTAATGATCTTATAACCTCATATTTAATCAGATTCACTTTCCCCACAGGTATAGAACTCCATATTTAGCAGTTAATGGTCTTTCACTTCTGTTTGTGTACAGTATTCTACAGTAACATTCAAATCTTTCTTGTCTTAAAAACAAATCATTTTCATAATGAAATGTAAAGAAGTAGAGTTGGAGCTGCAGTCTGTTTTAGAGCTCAGAAATAACACTCAACATTTTCCATCTTATTTCAGTTTGAGAAGACTGCAGATCATTTGTTTGATGCAGCATATCATGGTCAGAGTAACCCCATCAAGGGTGTTAGTGACTGCATCATTATGGGGAAGCCCATGAATATTGGTACAGGAGTATTTAAGCTCCTTCACAATCACCGAAGGGAGACTAAACCTCGGAAACGTCTTCTCTTATTTGATCACCCTGAAATGCATGTTCCCCTTCCTTTAAGTGGATGGTCTTAGGAATTATAGTTGATGATGCATAATGAATAAAGGCAGACAGTATGAATTATGTACATGTGTATATATGTATATGTCTGTATGTGTATATATATGTATACGTTGAG
>JAUTXX010166285.1:4494-15471 GCA_032273605.1 Panulirus laevicauda | reverse complement strand
GCTTCCCACACCATATATTTACAGCACCTGGCACAATGCATCTCTATCAACCCTGTCATATGTTTTCTCCAGATCCATTGATACTATGTACAGATCCTTCCCATCAAATTTTCTCGCACAAAAGAAACAACTGCTCCGCACAGCCTCCACTGCTCCTGAAGCAACATTGCTCCTTCCAAGTCTGATGCTCCGTGCATGCTACTACCCGCTCATTCACCAATCTCCCATACAATTTTTCAAGTATACTCAGCAGATTTATACTTTTAATTCCTCCTTTATACAATGGCATTATACAAGCATTCTGTCAATCCTTAAGATTCTCTGTCCTGACAAAAAATCAAAAGAAATCTCACCCCTTTCATTAGAATCCCATCTACTGAAGCCATTTTGCTACATTTCATCTTACACAAATCTTGCATCATATCTCTTTTCACCAAAGCATTCCTCCATACCTACATACCTCCTTATCCTAAACACTCCACATCTGCCACCCTATGACCTAACACATTCAGCATTCTTCAAAATACTTACTCCATCTCCCCTTTACCACTTACTTGCGTATTGCATCTTCTCCTATCAGTGATGCTTTTATTTGCTCCCTTGTTTTCCTTACACTATTCACTTCCTTTAAAATGTTTTCTTACCTTTCCTTAAGTTTTCTAACACCCTCTCGCCCAATCTTTCATTTCCTTTCTTTTTCTGCCCCTGCACTGTCCTTGTGATCATCCACTTTCTCATGTACATCTCCCAAAAGCTAGTACACCTTCCCTGATGGCAGCACCTATACATCTCTCCTTTCTCTTTCATGTGCCATTTAATTTCCTCATCCCATTTCTACTCAAACATCCACATCCCACATACTACACACTCTACTTCTATATAAAAGCAATGCTTCCCTTGATACATTCCATTCCCTACCCACTCCCCTAGTTCTGTTTGCTCTCTTTTCACACCAATCTTTTCCCAGTCCCTCTTTACACAGGTTTCTTTTCCAAATTCATTCATTTCTACATCCATGTTATCTTTTTTTATGTTTGCTGAGATGGCACGTGCAACTGAAGCCCAAGTCAGGACCACCTCGTTTACACTATATAAAGATACCCGAACCTGAGCCAGGTACCCATTTTGTTGACCAATCCCTAAGGATGGATGAACAGCTGGGTTGACTGTGGACTGACTGTCACAACTAGGATTCAAACCTATGTGCCTGACCCTGGACAGCCCCTGAATGTGTCATGGTCTGGAACACTAACCTCTACAAGCTTTCATACACATCTCCACCAAGAAGTGATCGGGCATCATACCAGCTGCCTCTTTCACCACATTCACATCCAACATTCTCTCCGATGCATACCTATCAGTCAGTAAGTAACCAATAAGGCCCACTTACCCAATCCACACTCATCTACATTTTCTTATGAAAGCACCTTTTATTAAACCAGGTATTCCTAATCACCAGTCTTCTCAGCACAGACCTCCACTTTTCAGCACTCTACTGATACATAAGAATTATCATGAATGCATATCTTTATTAACTTAAAAGTACAGTACATCTTGTTTATAAAAGTACAGTACATCTTATTTACTAATTGAACATTATGCCATTATAAAGAGCCATATTCAGAAAAAAGATTGTCATGGCAAAAAATCACCTCTTAATGAGATGATTTTCTGGCAATAACTAATTTCATGATACCAATTAATAAAAACAATGGCATATAAATAATACTTACAAAATCTAGATAATGTTCATTTCAAATTTTCACAAAAACTTTACAGTATGGCTGGAACTTGATAAAAGATAATACTCTAGCAGTAATTTTCATCATACAATACCTTGCTGAACTTTTCATAATACAAGACACACAGTTCTGTAAAAATTCTTATCAAAGTAGAACAATTTATACAAGACACAAAGTCTAACAGCACAATCAAAATAAACCCTTACTCCAAAATTCACATGAACTTGTCATTCTTAGGGAGACACTCCATTCCACAAATGGCTAAAATGACCTTTTATGAAACTGAAGCTGACATAACTCTAAAGGTGCAAGAGCTAAGTCACTTTTGAGTGATTGTTAATGACTAAATTTCACAAATTGCATATAAGAATTTATTCCTAAACACACAGTGAGAGAAATCCTAATTTGTTTCACTGCAATCCTAAGTTATGATTTCATGTGCTTTAGAGTTTATATACCTTGTAAGCGTTTAAAGTTTGTACAGTACCAGAGGTAATTAAAAATCTACCTGATGTAAATAAAATATACAACTGCTTATTCTATGATTGGATTAATGTTATGTTCATGATAGGATAAATAAAGATTATGCCAATTCTTACTTACAATGCAAAATTTATTATAAGATACACTTAAGGCATTAATTTATCATGATGAAAAAAGAGAAAAACTTCAAATGTTTCATTTTTACAGCCTATCTGGAAAGGGGCAAGTGACCCTGACTCATTCGTTCCAGTTTTTCAAAGTGTTTACGAGCATTCCTTATGTTGATTAAGGTTGCTGCAGATGCTGTGGGAGAAGGGAGAATATAATAAATTTAACATTAACTTAAAACATAAGGAAAGCTTGTAAAATACCTCGTTTATTCTTTTAAGAAACTTGCCTTCTTCAATTAGGAAAATTTGGTCTTTTTTTTATACATCATTGTTACCTCTGCATCTGTTCCCTATTACTTGGGGCAGATCAACTACATACAAGCTCTTAATTTACTGCTACATTTTCATAATCTATATCAAAATTACTCAGATGAACAAAAAATTCCACTTACATAAACACTTGAGTTAAGTTAGAGTAAAATCCTAACTTTAACCCAACCCCCTATTCCCCACCCAACTTAACCTGATCTAACCTAACCCCTATCCCCCAACCATCCTAACCTAATCTAACTTAGCTTTGAAAATGAAGGGGGGAAGGGAAATCTTCAGGTGATCCTGTTCTTCTCAACTTATTTCTAATGGCTCTCTATCCTGCATTCTCCTGACCTCTAATCCTATTTCATCATCACAAAACCATGTAAATAAAAGCAGTTGAGTTGTCCTGAAAAAGGATTAGTGATTGGGAATGCATGGTTTAAAAAAAAGGTGCATACATATTATCATATGGGTGAGTGGACTGGGGGTCAACAGGCTTTACTGGTTTATGTCCTATTTGACAGGTGTGCAATGGAGAGACTACTGGATGTGACTGATTGGATGCCTGACTACTTCATAATGGGGGTGTGTGAAAGTTTGTAGTGGTTTTAGGAAAAGAGGAAATGCCATGGGTAGGAAGAGGATGATGGAAGCAAATGAACATGGCAAAGGGCTTGTGTGTGGGCATACTTGGAGTTACTGAGAGAAGACTGGCATGGGATGAGAGTAAAAAAAACTAGAGGACAAGGTAAAGAATGGAAGGTATTTACATAATATGAGAAAGGGTACCAAGTGGTGGAATAAGGAAGTTAATTTGCTCGTGAAAAGAATAGAGAGGTGTACAGGAAATACCTGCAGGGAAGAAGCGCAAGTGACTGACAGATATACAAGAGAACCACCAGGAGGTCAAGAGAAAGAGGTGCAGGGGCTAAAAAGGTGGCACATATGAGATGAGGCTCTGAGAGAGTACTGAGGAAACACCTGAGAGGATAAGAAAATGTTTTGGAATGAGATGAATGGTGTAAGGAGCACAAACGAACAAATGGGAGCAAATGGCAAAGTGCTGGTAAAAAAAGAGGTACAGAAGTGATAGAGTATATTGAAAGAATACTAAATGCATTAGATGAAAAGGTGGCAGATGTGGAGTACTAGGATGAACTGTCATACAAAAGATGAGATGAGATGGGGAAAGCCTTACATAAGATGAAGCATGGCAAAGCAGCTGGAGAGGATGGGATTACAGTTGAATTTCTTAAGACAGAGGGTGACAATGATTTATGATGTATGTATGACTCAAGGTAAGGAGCATGACAACCATAATGTCTACATAGTGCCATTTCATATAGTAAGGAGAACAAAGAAGCATGTTTGAACTACAGAGGTATAAGTCTGTTGAATGTACAGTGAAATGTCTTCTAATTCAGAATAGTTGAGACCAAGCAGTTGCCATACCAACAATTGTTCTAGATTATATTATTGTTATCACATTATCACTATACTTGATCGCCATTCCCCACATCAGAAAAGTAGCGTTAAGAATAGAGGAGTGAGCCTTAAAGGGTATATCCTTCTTTTGGAAAATTATAAACAGGAGGGGAGGATTTCCAGCCCCAGCTCCCTTCCCTTTTAGTTGCCCTCTAAGACTCGCAGGGAATGTGTGAGAAGTATTCTTTCTCCCCTATCCCAGGGATATACATATACATGCATGTACATATTCATACTTGCTTGCCTTCATGCCTTCATCCATTCCGACACCACCCCACCCCAGAGGAAACAGCATCGCCACCCCCTGCATCAGTGATAAAAAAAAGGCCACATTCATTCACAATCAGTCTCAAGCTGTTACATGTAAAATAATGAAACCACAGCTCCCTATCCAGATCCAGGCCCCAAAGACCTTTCCGTGGTTTGACCAAGAAGTTTCACATGCCCTGGTTCAGTCCACTGACAGTACTTCAACCCTAGTATACCACATCATTCATTTTCACTCTATTCCTTGCAAGCCTCTCACCCTCTTGTATGTTCAGGCCCAAATCACTCAAAATCTTTTTCACACCATCCTTCCACCTCCAATTTGGGCTCCTGCTTCTCCTTCTTCCCTCCACCTTTGACACATACATCCTCTTTGTCAACCTTTCCCCACTCATTCTCTCCATAAGTCCAAAACATTTCAACACACCCTCTTCTGCTCTCTCAACCACACTCATGCAAAAGACATAACTCAGGGAAAATCTATGTTGTTACAAAATATCCACATGACAATCTTTGAGCTGGTTGGATACAAAATGCATGTATTTTCAGTCACTCAACTGGGTTGGTGGTGGGAGGATGACAGGGTGCCTGTGGATAGTATGCAATAAGAAAAGGAGGGCACCACCCTTGTGATAACATCTGTGGCTGCTTGGGCAGTAATTCAGCACTGCGAATGAATTGTTATAATCTTTAATAGGGGATATGCTCAGAGACTGGTCAAACTCAAGTGAAGACAGATGGGGGAAAAAATCTTTGCTATCAGTTCATTTACACTCTTCACTATTCCTACTTTTCCAAGATTCTTTTTCTCTTCTTGTCTGACAGCATCTTCAAATTACAAGCACTGAGTTTATGGTTTTGCCTGGCTAGTGGTAGTGATAAATGGTTTTGAAAGTAATATGAACAAAAAGATATGAGTACCTCTACATGCTCATATAAAATTACACTGTAATTGGCCCCTTACAAAAAGAAAAATACCTCATAAGCTTTGCAAACTTTCCTATCATATGTTTAATGCTGTGGCAGAGCTAGCACTAAGGCAAAATCACCGATAGTATATATCTAACGAATAAATCTCTTTTCCCTCAAAGTATTATTCTCTTAATAGAATATGACTTCTATGGTTTCAGATTTCTAAAACTTTCAACTGTTCTAAAAACACTTCTGTGATAATAACTAATCATTATCATTGTTAAGCTAATCTCTAGGAATATTTGAGCAAAAGTGGCTAAACTGGTACAATCATCCAAATTCTAATGCATTATGTAGTCCATATTAACAATCTTATAAAACATGAAACTTTTCCGAGACTTACCTTCCTCTGAAATCTTTTTGAAATGAAGAATTACATTAATGGCTTGAATAGTTGTGTCTACAGCAAGAATCCAAATCCCCCAGTTGGTCATGTAAAGCATGAAATACCCTTTCAATGAGATGTTTGCATCATAGCCCATAGATCCTGCCCAGGCCCACACGGCCCACATACTAAAGTACAATGCCCAGAATATGCGATAGCCAAGATACAGACATGACATGCGGTTGTGCTGCTGCCACTGCAATAAAAGAAATGCAACCAAGGTAATTACTGTGATAATTTCATCAAAAATGAACAAATCTCCTGGAATATGGGAATATTATCAAAGGGGCAAACATGTTAGAATTTCTCATGAAAACAATTCATATATTCTAAGAGAAGCATGAAACCTTGCAATTTAAAGACATAAGAACAGAATCAATACTGGGAAGAAATATAATGAAATCAGATAATACCTTATCTGGTGCATGCTCTTTTCCTATAGAAAATAACTAAGTTTACTCTTAAATCATCATCATACAATGTACACAATACACAAGACAGAAGAAGCTATTTTTCAGAAAAGAAAGTTAGTATGATGGAACAAAATATTACTCTGTGCTGGGCAATAGA
This sequence comes from Panulirus laevicauda, assembly GCA_032273605.1. Lineage (NCBI taxonomy): Eukaryota > Metazoa > Arthropoda > Malacostraca > Decapoda > Palinuridae > Panulirus > Panulirus laevicauda. The sequence continues at coordinate 9,142 of JAUTXX010166285.1, read as the reverse complement.
GAACTACAATAGACACCAAAGGTGTTACATTAGACAAATGAAGCTTTGTTATACATATTAGGCTGATTAACTTTGCAATGCTTGTGTGCTCCCACCACTATCTAGAACATACAACACAGCAAGCTCGGGCCTCACATGATTATTATATGACAGTTGGCAACTTGAGGATCAGCTGTTTTGATAACTGTTTCTTTCCCTATACCTCAAAGCTACAGAACTCTCTACCCTCCCAATAACTATGACCAGGCACATCTTAAAAGAAAGGTTCTTCACTTCCTTCAAAATTCATAAAAACTTTCCCTTGTCCCTTTTTTTTATCCTTTCATTGACATGTCTGTATTTCAATTAAGGCCCAGCCTTAATGTGGACTTTCGCAGGAAACAAAAGGACAGGACTAGGACAATCAAATAATGAATAACACTGGCATCACACTGAACAAAAGAAGGAATGGTAACAAGAGAAACTGTATTCAGTCATATAAGGAGTGCATTTTACACAAGGGGAAAGCCATTTGAATAATAGATAGCGTGGTGAGGGAGGTAAATGCAAAGGTCTTGGAGAGAGGGGGACAGGTATGCAGTCTGTACAGTGAGATGGGGAGGGGGGCCTGGGAAGTTAATCAGTTGTTTGATAACACTTTACCAGTAGCAGATTCAAGTAAGAAACTGCAAAAGTTGATGTCTGAGTCTGGGTGAGAATGTGGAAGGAGACAGTTGAGAGTAAATATGAATAAAAGCAAAGGTTATTAGGTTTAGCTGGGGTGTGAATCTGAACAAAGAAAAACTGGAGAAAGTGAAGCATTTTAGACACCTAAGAGTGGACATCAATGAACTCAAACATCGAAGCAGAGGTGAGTCATGGGTTGGTAGAGGGAGTGAAGGTTCTGGGAGCATTAAGGAATGTGTAGACAGAGGGGTCAAAATCTTGAAGGGCAAAAATTGGTATGTTTGAATTTATAGTTGTCCTAATGATGTTGCAAGAGCTACAGATGAAAACGTATGGAAGAAGGTGGATGTATTGGAAATGATATGTTTGAGGATGGTTAGAAACAAAATCTCACTGAAGATGTCTTAACTTACAGCATATTCACAAGCAAGAAGAGTCTGGTTGCCTAACCTCCATGACCATCCAAAATGTACACAATGAAATGAAAATCCTCTCAATACAATCTCACCTCAAGATGCTCAGCATTAAAGCTTTTACAACAGCACTAGACCTTTACCTTCCAAACCACTCCATGACTAAAGCTTACCCCTACTTCACACTTCTGTGACCTATACTCACAGGTCACTCTACCCCCAACAAACACATCACTGACAAAACATATACATACACAGCAAAATGACTCAAGAAGTACTAAACGAGTGTCCTTTCAACCCAGTCTTGAATGCCACCCTACCCCACCACTCTCTTGCCTGTGCTCTTGACATCATCCTCTCTAAAACACTACAAACACCAATCCAACATATGTACACAATGCAACTAACATAGTATAGACAACGAACACTTACTCAACACAGACATGCACACAACGCCATAACACTTCATGATTTGTGGTCCTACCCAGTGGATGTGGCTAGCTTCCTGGGTGCTGTGAAAATCCTATGGAAGAAGGAAGGGGATTCATAGGAGGATAATAAACTGGAAAACTAAGAGGATAATAGGTATCTACACATCCAACATTGACATGCTTATGCAACGACAAAGTGGCATGTGTACCTGAGGGAAGGCTACCATCAGGGTAACACCGTCCAATGAGAAGACAAAGATGGTGGAAGAACATTCCTAACTGAGATCAAGATGAAGGATAGAAATGATTATCTGCAATCATCATGGGAGTCATACTTATCTATGAAGATACTATGATACAGGAGAGACATAGCTCCCTGGAAAGAGGCCAAAATACTATGTGGACATGGCTACAAGTGAGGGTTTCCAGGTGGGGAATGGAGAAAAAATGCTCACTAAAAAGAAGACCAACATCAAGGACCTAACAATCTGTAAGAAGTCATATCATGAAAGACATTCCTATCGGAGATAAGATTTAGCTGATGAAGACTTGTGACATGTCTGCCAGTAAGGAGACCATGAGAGAGGGAAATTGCTGCTCCGAAAACCAAGGGGGCAGGACATATCCTTTGATCATGAAACTAAACAATACAGTTATGAAATCATCTATCTAACAACTGTATCAATTTCTCCAATAGATAACTGAAAGGGAAGAAAGTAGGAGACAAGCCATCAAGTCAGACCATGTAGTAGGAAGGGATGATTATACCTACCTGTGATTAAACTAGGGTCAAGGGAGAAGAGAAATCCTTATGCAAAAGGGAACCTGAGGAAAGGTACATACCTACTAGTAAACCTTGAGGAAGAAGGGACTGGCATTTCTGAAGGTTTGTTCACCACGATCATGGTAGAAAGTAATAAGCCTGCTTTGAGAAAACTAGGAGAATGAAGGGTTCTGACTAAACTGTGTGTCAAGACTTGGGAGTCATCATAATCCCAAACCTAAAGCCAGAATCTGTCTACAGGCAAATATATCAGAATAGCTTTCAAGCACATGGATAAAAAATTTGGTATTTTATTCATGTCCTAAACGAGGAAAAACCTGAATACGATTCTCAGGTTTAGTATTGCATTCAGAAAAGCACAAAGAGCTCACAAAATAGGTCCTAAGAAGGAAAACAAAGATAGTACCATAATTAAAAGAGTTAACTTAAAGAAAAGGGTAAAGGCTTTAAATTTACCTATCTTGAAAGAGGAATGAGTGAGAAGTGGCCTGATCGCACCCTTTAAGTTTTTAAAAGAGACTGATAATATGGAGGCTGAACTTTTCTTCGAGAGGCATAGGGACAGAGCAACCAGAAGACATAACATGAAATGAAGTAAGAAACTTGTTCATAAGGACATAAAGACACTTTTATAGCATGAGTGGTGGAAAAATGGAACAAAATGACTCAGAACATGGTTAAACTTGAGAGGAGACATTCTTACTTGTAAAAGAAGACAGGGATGGGTTTCTGCCTATCTGTATGTGAAAAGAGAAGAAAGGGGCATGACTACCTGTAAGAAAACTACAGAGAATAGGCACACCCACCTGTGAGGAGACAAAGAGGTGAGGGGCCTTGTGTTGTAAACGGAGGTTTTCCACCTTGAATTCCTCCCTTATTCGCTGTTGGCCCATACGGCGACGCTGAACCTGTTTGAGCATAGGTAACAATCAGAACATGCACAATAAAGTAAGAGTTTATCCTTGTAGAGTACATAAAAAAAAAATCATGGAAATTACTTACTTTCTTCGTACAATTAACTTTGGGTTATCAAATTACCCTATGAAATAAGTTACTGCAACCACAGACATTCCTACAAAGTTTTTATTCTCAGCTTTGAAAAATGGATTTCAATTCTTTTGCAAAGGTAGCTAATTAGGTTAGGCTCTTGATTCTGCATAAAATCGGCAGATCAAACATAACCAAATCTATGTAACTTATTTTATACAGAAATTGTTTTCTTTTACAAAATTTCCAAATAAAACAAAGCAATCTTGAAAATTTCATACGATATCCTGATAAATCAAAGTGGTTCAACAAAATTAAGTAATGTATATTCAGGCAAATAAGACATATTTTCCCTGAAAATGTCTAATAGTCACCCTAAAATTAAAGGTTATCTTAGCTGGAAAAACTAAAAGAAGAGAAATAGATGGCAGACATTAATCAGGGATATGCATGTGTTTGCAGACCAAATTTTAAAAGTTGGATGGTTATAAGTGAAAAGAAAGAAAAAAAAAGGAGAGAATTACAGTTTAGGTGTTCAAAAAAAGTAGGAGGTATCATAATGGTCAAACTTCAAGTGGCCAGTCTTCATACAGAAACTATGGTAGGTAGCAGACTTGAAGCTGAGAACATGTGCAGACAGTTTATGAGAACAGTAGCTATAATAATACTTTTCGAGCAAAGAGAGAGCAGTAATATCATGATGCGCCTGACAGCAAAGAACAGATTTACTATGATTCTGAGCAGAAATGAAAGTGGAGTGGGTTTCAGGGGAAGGGAAGAGTTTCATGGCCAGCTGATTCTCTGTTTCTTAGATGACAAGCAGCAGAAAAGGAACAAACACATCATGACTGGGCGAGAAAGATTTAGATGGGAGTATGACTACATTCCACCTTAGGTAATACAACTTCTGCTATGCATTCAGCACCATATAAGGCATCCCAGCCAGTAAAGCAATGCCTGTCCCATGGAAAGTAAATAAAGAATTCATGCAGGGGTGACCACTGAGCTCTCCCAAAGTGCCAAAGTTGGCATTATGAGGATGTGGGGAAAGGGATTCATCAATGGCACTGGCCCTTGTCTTCAAAGGCTTGTTTCCACTGCAGTGTTACCCCTTTGGTTGTTCCTTATTACCATGATACTGTAACAAAAATAGCTGAGGGTTGCCACATTTAATTTTCTACACAGTGGATGTAATATAATCTAAGTAATTGAGTTTATCTAAGAGCACTTCTCCCCTGCAGCTTCATCCCAAAGACAAAAATTTCCTGGAGAATATCTTTGGAAAAGGAATATCAGCATTAATGATGTAGCAAGACAATCATAATAAATGAACATAAACTCAGCTACTGATAGTTTCTCTTATTAGG